>JAHWFP010122929.1:13435-27007 GCA_023313725.1 Lithobius niger | reverse complement strand
AAAAAAAAAAAAACAGACGCCCTTCCCCCTCCCCGGTTCCCCCGACGTCTATTTCGCTCTCACTTTCCCGTCGTAACGCAAACCGTATTCAAAAGCCAAGAGTCCCGCTTTTCGCACAAATCGAATTCCAAGTCATCAAGGCGAAACGCGTCGAAAGATGGGGGGAGGGGGTGGAGAGGGACGGGCGCAACGACGCAACGCAAACGGCAAACCTCGGCTCCGTAACATTTCATCCCCACCCACCCCGACCCTTCCCCTCCCCCCCCCACCCCGCCCGTCCCATAATCATCAACAACAACGACACACATCTAGACAATCACCGCGCACGTCAAACGGCTTTCCATAGAATATACGGGTTTTTTTTCGTTCGTTTCCATGCAAATGCTCTGTATGTGCGAGTGTGTGTGTGTGTGCTTGTGTGTGTGTGCCCCGCCAATCGAAGACCATAAAACACATTCTTCGATTGTGCTATTCTCACTAACACCCAAACCCGCCGCTACGCCTTCCGTCCCACACGTGTAGGCATTTTCTCCCTTCGAGTAACGCCTGCGTCGTGTCAATTAACAAGGTGATCATTTAAACAAACATCCGTCGTAGCATCCGGGGACTACAGTTTTGTGTCACTTCCGAGGTGACAGATTGATTCTTAATACGCTTATCTACACCTTATAAGCCCCGAATCCAAAGTCCCGTCCGTGCAACCAACAATAAGAAGTAAAAATCACTAACCGACAACAATAACTAGCAATCACTTTAAATCATTGCTACACTTCAAAGTGGCCGGTAACAATAAGACATCTGTAAACAATGAAACTTAATATACCACACCATAATATTATTAGCCAGTGACACAAAGAATTGTTTAAAAGATGCTGGACGATGCTGGACGAATAAATTAAAGGATTAGTGAAAATCGAATAAATATTCAAAAGGCGCAGAACTACACCGACGGGTTCGCTCACTCAATCAGCGATTATTAGCCAGCTAAAAATAATTGTTTCAACGATGCATAAACCTCTGGAAGATTACAATTAAAATATTACTGAAACTCGGTTAAATATTCAAAACGCGCAAAAACACACTGACGAGCTCGCTCACTTAATCGACATTTATTAGCCAGCCAAAAATAATTGAGCACACGCGTGGTATTGGATGCACCTTTTGCAACATGGGGATGGGACGGGTTATTTTATGAAACAGCCAGCATAGTTGGCCTGGAAATTCTAGTAGTATCCATAAATGAGGAGGGTTGGGGGGGGGTGAGGCTTAATGGCGCGTCGACAGCTAGGTCATTAGCGCCTACCTCTGTCACAGTGCAGTAATGAGTTGAAGTGTGTGACGTCATAAGTCTGATAAAAATAAGCACTGACATAAGTTTTCGAATTTAAAAGGTGAAGAAAAAAGCCCTACACAATACACTTAAGTGGCGGTGTTTCAGGGCTAAGGGTCTGCCCCATATAAAAATAAACTTGAAGAATTTTTTTCAGCTTAACCCTTTTGTCCACGAATTATTCTGGAGACGTTTTCGTGTGGAGGGGATGCCACTAACCACTGGGCTGTTGCTACTCGCTTTTTTCAGGTTCCCAGGGGCCCCTTCACAAAGTTGAAGAACATAATAATGCACGAAAGGTACATCGGCTTCCTTTTTTTTGCAAATATGACGAAAATTTTAAGCTTTTAACTTTTAAAAATTCGATAACCAGACTGGCATTAAGCCCCGAAATATTGCAATTCACGTGTATTTTAATGTTGTAATGTTAGTAGGCTTTTTTAAATTCACTAACGTCGTGAATCTGTTAAAATTGGCTTAGTTTGCCTGCTAAAAATTAGTTATATTACTGCTCAATCACTAGTTAGATTTGAAGGTCATGTACGTTTTTATTTGTGAAGTCTTTAGCCCACTTTTATTAATTTTAAAAAGTAATAAAAATTAATCTCACCTAACTTATAAGTAAAATGAGTAAAATAAGTAATTATGAGTAAATGCTTATATTTCTTCAGCTTACTGTGTGGCATCGTCAGCGGTACTTATGTTTAAAAATCACATTTAAAACTTATGTCCTTGTCCTTCGTCAAATCATCACAATTTTTTTAATGAAGCGCCTTTGGCGAAATATCAGGCCTTTTACTCATAATACCCTCTTCAATGTGGTGACATTTATTTTTGTTTATTTTTTTTTTATTTATTTTTTTTTGTTTATTTTTTTATGATAAAAACTAACAAGATAAAAGTGCATTTAGCCCACATTTTATTTGGCATTTCCATCTTTTTCATTATGCTGACTCCACTGTTCGGAGGGCCACGGACTGGGGTTGTCGGTACCGGACCCCACAAACACAGTCCGGGGGCCAACCGAGCGGTCGAAACGACGGAAATACCAAATAAAGACCCCGTTTCACAAGAAAGCCAATGTTCAATGTAATGAATGGATCCTACCTTGAGCTTCAACGACCCCGGTTTAGCGAAAACTTTGTTAGGAAGCTTGCTATAGATTTTAATTAAAGTGGTACGTACAAACTAGGATGTTGCGTACGTACAGCAATTCGTAAATATTCGTAAGCCCCCAAGTTGGTACAAATTACAAATCCAACGTCAAGAACGCAATTTAAAGGAAAAGACTACGCTGTTATCAAGCCGTAATTAAAAGTCAATTACGTTACAGGCACGCAAAACCAAACTCGGATGAAGAAAGGAAAATGTACTTTGACGTGGCTTAAAAATAGCGTAGTTTACTTTCATTACCGCTTGATAATGTGGTACTCATTTCCCTCGAAAAGTCGCAAATTTATCGTTAGCACTTGCTCACGTTGGAATATTTACGTGTTACTAGTGTTTTTATTTTTATTTTTTAAATTTACGGACATCAACTTCATCTCCTTTTGTTTTTCTGCATGGTAGGCTTTTGTCTGGGCGGTGAAAATTGTCAGTTGGTTTCATTCTGTTAATATAATGTTTATGTTGGATTATCATTCCTTGTAATTAACTGAAAGTTGAATGGCAGGCTGTATTTCTAATTGTAAACCGACCAAAACAAACAAGCTATTTTTAGCTTCGTATAGGTCTTTGGTAAACCATAATACATAATAAAATTTTTTTTTTTTAAATGACATGAACATGTTAACCCTCAATCGTCATGTCCCTTGTGGGCTAGTTTTAGACTACGCGAGTCCAGTATGGTCCCCATTCCTTCAAGACATCGACACTTTACAAAATCATTGCCTGGCATGAGGTACCTAGCATGCCACTCGCGTCTTAACACAACTGAGCTTGGACTCTATGGAGCTCCGTCGACGTAGAGCTGATCTTATTGGATTTCTGCCCATTGAGCGTGCCAGGGAGGAGGACATAATCCTCCCACATTCAATATTTTAGAAATTTATTTTTGGTTAAGTTTGTTACTCTTCTAAGTCGAATAACGCGTATCTGTGACCGACTAACTGACACAGCTCATCTTCGAACCAGACCAGACGTTTTGGAAGCAAAGAATTCGAACCAGGTAAACCAGCGGAATCCGGGGATTTCGAACCAGGTAAACCAAAGGAATCCGGGGAATTCGAACCAGGTAAACCCCGATCACGACATGGACACGGCTCCTGAATTACATCCCATGGCCGCTGAAGGGACGAATTAGTCATGATTACCTCATAAGGTCTGCCAGTGCAATGGTCCTTTTTACCAGGAACTGGTCAAGCCCTGCCTACCGCAGTTCAGTGTTTTGGGACAACATCCCAAACTGCATAATTAGTTCATTAAACATATTGCAATGTAAGCGGAATCTTTGTGTAGTTCAGAGCCAGAGCGTCGATACGGTAGTATATGAAGCATCATCGTTGAAAGTCGGTCGGAGGGCGACACGACACCGACAGCAGCCAACGACGACGATAATCGCAAGGCGCTCCCAACCAAGTCGGGCAGTCAGTCAGGCTTGCAGCGCCCGCCCATGCGCGCCACAGCTAATTTTCAGGACAAGCTATGAAAAACAAGGCCGTCGGCACATTAGAATTCCTGGCATGAAACGAAATTGATTTTTCATGAACCGACGAACGAAACGCGATGCTAAAATGCAAAACAGACGGAATATGTCCTTTCCTGAACCTCCCCCCCTTTCTTGGAGATAGATGCAGAGTTGAGATTCCCTATACCTCCCCCCACCCCCCACCCCAACGCGCACACGTGGAGACACAGAGCTTTCTCACAATCCTAAGCGTGACATAAAACAAACAAAAAAGTGAATTTAAAAGATACGAAAAAATCTTGGGTTCATTTCACCATCCTAAAATTTGTTATGATTGTAATTCCGCCATAAAATTCAAGTCAAATAAAGGTTTATCTGAAAAATGTGACTTCGTTTTCCAATATAACAACCTGCTGGTACTCTGACAAACGTTGCAGCGTGGAGAGTTGGGATCGAAAACGTCAACCATTAGTTGAAGTAATAAGTTTTTTTTTTTATTCAAAGTGAATTTTTTTCGGTAAATGACGCTTTTCCATGTGAAGATACATATTTGATAGATAAGAAAATTGCCACTTTAATTAGTTCTTCTTAAATATTACTGACACCGCTTAGTTTGCTTGATTTTGCACCCATTGTCAATGAAGTTTTTGTACTCGCTTGTGAATATTCGTAGGTACCTACCACCTGCACAAAAAAGTTGCAAATATAGCAAAAGCTCCGCACTGAGTTAGACTTCCCTGTAGTGCTCTCCGGTTATTTTTACTAGGTTCAATTATTTCTAGACTTTTGCGTTTATTGCTTGTGCTTGTAGGCACATACACTCAATAAGTACACAAAGTACTAATAAAGCAAAAGCTCCGCACTGAGTTTGGCTTCCTTGCAGTGCTCTGCGGTTAGTTTTACTGGGTTCAATTATTTCTAGACCTGTGCGTTTATTTCTTGTGCTTGTAGTAGACACTTAATTTTGCTCCATACAAAAAGTACTAATAAAGCAAAAGCTCCGCATTGAGTTCGGCTTCCCTGCAATGTTTTCTGGGTAGTTTTACTGGGTTCGGTTATTTATAGGCTATGCGTTTATTTCTTGAGTTTGTAGTAGACACTGAATTATGCTCCATATAAAAAGTAGTAATGAGGCAAAAGCTCCGCACGGAGTTCGGCTTCCGTCCATTGCTCCCCGTTCTTTTTCATTTTCCAATTAACCTGAAAATAGGTTTTTTTTTATTTGCCTGTTTTGTTTAAGTGTTCGAACAGCATGAAATACAAATGCATTTGCTTATGCTAACACCAAATAAACATACATTATGACTTACGCAATATCATAGTTACTAAGCAAGTACATTAATACCTATGCAACAACAAAACGTCGCTAATCACTAAAAAGATATGTCACAATGACCCAAAATGAACACTAATCACCGAAATAAAAGAAAACTGCCTGCTCCAACAACCACACCCCCTCAAAAAAAAAAAAATGTTCCATTCTTAACCGAAATCACTTATAAGTTGTGTTTGTTTAAAAGGTTTGTTTAGTTTTTTTTTTTTTAGAATTTCTAAATGTTTATATTGTGACTGTATCAAGGTTGCAGGTTAAAATTGCTTGGAATATAACAATTTTGAGACATTCTGCCCAAACTATTATTTCGCCATAGTAGTACTGTGTTGACATCTTTGACTACCATGCCCCGTTTGTCTGACAACAGCCTTTGTTTTCATTTCATTTTATTTGGTTCACACAATAAACCAAACCGTGTCAATTTGGCTGATGTAACGGCTAATTGGGCAATGGCAAATGTGAAAATTATGAATGAGAAAATTTATGGACATAAAATGCTTCCAGACAAAAAAGGTAGAGGTGACGATGGGACAGTGGGATTCCTTGTATTCATTGCAGTAACAACGTTCTAGTTTTCATTTAACTTTCGAACTGTTCGTACGTGCGATTAACTTGGCCAATAGGATTAACCTTGGCGGCCTTTCCCTGGTTGAATGATATCACTACTTTGAAAGGCTGAACCTTTTTTGGAAACTTGGTGGCTTCTCGTATACCAGTTTTGGTTTGGGGTGGATCAGGTAGTCTCGCAGACAATGTCATGCTAATCAGTGGTCACGCTAATAAGTCAAATCAGTGGGCGTGGTGGCGTACCAGTGGCAGAACTAATAAGCCAAATTTAAGACTAATAAAGTCAAATTCAACGCGAATAAGTCAAATTAGTGGTCATGGTGGCTGACCAGTGGGAGACCAAACCTACCGGCAAAACGCTCTCCTGAGTCCAAGGTGAAAAAGAAACCTGGCAAAACCCTTGGTCAGCTAGGTGATTATCGCCACCCTCAGTCACAGTGCAGTGGTCCGAGTTGCCACTACGCCACACATTACAGAGATGTTAAACAAACCCCAAATCTACATCGTATCATACGCCTGTACTTACTGCAAAAATTAAAAAAAAAAACCGGACAGGAGGACGGACTTATTGCCCAATTGACGTGCTATGCCTCGCGGAAGATTGAAACGGTGACGAACCTATCAAGATGGTGACAATCAACAAGCAAGTGACGGACCGTACGTGGCCGTCCACACCAATGACAGTCAGAAGGGATAACCCCCTCCCTCCTCAAAAGGAAGCAATAAGTAAGGTTGGTGTGACCAATATACATAAACGAGCTAACATCACCTCTTCCCGGCGATTACGGCGACAAGCTGAGTGCCATTCCTGGACAATGCCTTTAATAGCCCGTAACTTATTGTCGTCTTGTTTGTCCCACAAGGCTTGCCAAGCAGCGAGCAACCTCCGACGTAGAGCTTGAAAGTCGGTCCGATGGAACAAGGGAAAGCCCCCCCCCCCACTCCTATCGAGGGGACCAGAAAGGGGACACAAAAGGCGGCATGCAATACTTCCCCTTTTTTTTTTTTTAAACCTCTCCCTTCCCCGGTCACATTTTGTCACAACTTCTGCGACCCACATCCTAAAAATGACGTCACAAACACCGAATTACACCCCCCCCCCCCCGCACTTCCGATGAAGAGAGACAATTCTGGAAATTCTAAATCCAGTTGTAAAATTAGTGAAGATAAGTTTGAATTTGTCCAAAAATATCTGTTATCTTCACCCCGTTTTACAGTATTTCTCTGCTTGATAAAAGCAAGATTATGGTGACGTCACAAATTTATTGCCTTGGCCGTCCCTCCTTGTCACATTCCGAGACCCTCCCCCTCCCCCGGGCGTGACGGATTTTGTGTTTGGCCCCAAACCCTGATTTGGGTGCCCCCCCCCCCCTCCCCGTTTGCTTCTCTTCAAATGGCTGAAGGGTCAACAAAGTTAGAAAAAAAGAACTGCTCGCTCATAACCAATTAATACTATTTAGCTATGCGTGTTGAACGATCAAGTAAAGGCACTAAATCCCACAAACGTGGATTTTTACGAGTAAAAAGTTTTAAACAAAATGTTTCGACTTGGTTTTCGTGCCAAAGCCAAACGTTGCCAAGACACATTTTCAAAATATCCGTGTAAAACTCGTGCAAATGGTTTGAATGCGCGCATAGTTTATGGCCAAGGGTTATGCACACTCAAGAAAGAAGCAGCAAAAAAAAAAAGTATCGAAATTTAGTACTCGACCATAAAAGATGCACTTTGGAAAAGCAGACACGATCTAGATGGCTCTCCCCCATTCAAAAGGAGAAAAGACTTATGGCTCAAGCTTTGGAAATATTACGAGCAAGAATATTGTAAAAGAAGAAAAAAAATCGCAAAATGTACAGAATATGCATAAATTTAAACATTCCACATGATAAGCAGGTTGGTTTCGTGCTGAAAACACAAACCCACCTCTTTTTTTGCGTTGGGCCCAATCTTGAGGGCGGCAAAATTTAATTAACGGCAACGTATAAATTGAACGGCCAAAAATATTAAAATTAATTTTCCTTCTTTTTTTTTTTAATACAGAACGTCCCTTTGGCTAAATATACGTTCGATCGCTGAACTGATAGCGGAACCGATCATTTGTCATTTAGCCAAAAGGGGAAAAAATTAAAACCGTATTTTAATAATTAATTTTTTTTTTACATAGGCAAATTGTCAACGTCAGAAGAGGCTTTGCTCGCACAGGCTCAATAAAACGGAATTGATCTTAAATAGAAGAATTCTGTAAGCAATATAAATTAAGTTCGAACCTCCTTTTCACATTCCAGTAATGGAACATGATATAATAACCTGTACGTAAATTTAAAAAATAAAATAAAAATCAGAGTCTGATTTGACATATCAGGCTCCAATGGTACATTTCACAATTTCCTCCCAGAATTTTATACCCTTACGTCAACAGAAGCTGTAATCGAATTGCGCTGATATTCTACACTATGATCAGAGCCTGACATGTCAAACGTTTTCCTTCCAGAATTGTACACCCTTACGTCAACAGAAGCTGTAATCGAATTGTGCTGAAATTCTACAGTATAATCACAGCCTGACATATCAAACGTTTTCCTCCCAGAATTGTACACCCTTACGTCAACAGAAGCTGTAATCGAATTGTGCTGAAATTCTACACTATAATCACAGCCTGACATGTCAAACGTTTTCCTCCGAGAATTGTACACCCTTACGTCAACAGAAGCTGTTATCGAATTATATTGAAGTTCGACACTATCATCAGAGCCTGATACATCAAATGTTTTCCTACCAAAATTCTATACCCTTATGTAAACAGAGGCTGTAATCGAATTGTGCTGAAGTTCGAACTATCATGAGAGCCTGGTAAGTCAAACGTTTTCTACCCAGAATATTATACCCTTATGCCAACAGAAGCTGCAGTTGAATTGTGCTCAAGTTTGACACTATCGCCAGAGCCTGATATGTCTTCCTTTTTCCTCCCAGATTTGTATACCCTTACATAAGCAAAAGCTGTAATCGAATTGTGCCGAAATTCGACACAATCATCAAAGCCTTATATGTCAAACGTTTTCGACCCAGAATTGCATACCCTTACAGTAACAGAAGCTGCAATCGAATCGCGTGAAGTTCGACACTTTATTAGAGCCTGCTATGTCAACGTTTTCCTCCCAGTATTTTATACCCTTACTTACGTCAACAGACGGTATCCAATTGTGCTGAAGTTCGATATTATCATCAAAGCCTGATATGTCACGCTATCATCAGAACTATCCCCAGAACCTAATGAGTCAAACGTTTTCCTCCCAGAAATTTCCATCCTTACTTCAACAGAAGCTGTAATCGAAGTGTACGAAGTTCACTTTTTTTTGTCATTCCGTTGTATGTAATTCTGTTATTTGTATAACTTACATTGTAATTGTTACATCAGAACCATTGGGTGGCATTAACGTAGGTTGATGGAAGGAAGGGACGATTGACTTGGGGTGAATTGAGGAGGGGGGAGCACTCGCACCAACCAATGACAAACTAACGTTGGCCTAGATGGAATCGGGCATCACCAGTCGTCGAGTGGCTCCGTGATTGATGGTAGGTTTATTCGGCTCGCCTAACTTAGGGGCTAGGGCTAGGTGGCATGCTTACTAGAAGACGACCATTATTAGTTTCTGTTTAAGGCTAAAGAGTTGGAAGGTCCAAATTATGTTCACGATTGACTGTTGAGATCAACAAGGGTGAAAGAGCCAGAGGCCCATTGTCCGTAGGCTTAGGATTTCAATGCCGTACGGTTGGTTATGTTGGGGTATTGGGGGGGGGGGGGCAAGAACTTAAATTAGGGATCTAGTTAACAGGGTCCGAAATAAACCCACTGCACGGCGGACTTGTTGCTAATTAGAGTGGTGGGATGGGAACGTGCTTAATTTGGGGAACAAGCCAGATGTCAGATGGCCTTTAAGTGGTGAGAATGGTTGTACATTTGATGTGTGAAGTTGCAATCCCACCGTGTTATATTATGGGACATTAAGTGTGCTCTTAAGAATAGACCATAATGCTAATCTTTGGGCTTGACTTTTGCGGATTACGTTGTTTGGCTGAGTCGGTGACTAACGTGATAGGCCCTATTGTGGTTTATTTGCAGAAGTCGGTCTGAAAACTGGCAACGTCCGAGTGATAACACTACATTTAACTCTTATTCAACGACTAGCTAGTTGCTCGTTACTTACTGGAAAGACAGGATCAGCAGCAGGCTACATAAGGTTACATGCCCAGTGCACACTGATTCTGAACCATCTCTGATTTTAGCGCCGACTCCCACTATAGGTGCGATGTGTACAATGCAGTCTGATCAGCGCTGATTTTGCTCAAAAATTAAAACGTGAGAGACAGGGAGTTCACAGCGTAAATAAGATATGTAGCGTATGGTTAATACCATCAACTGTTCACACAAGCAGATTTTTTTTTTATCCCTAATGGTTTCAGACGAAAGTTGGAACTTTTACCACATTTTACATAAGCAGTTGCTATGAACGCTCTGTTGGAATGTAGCTGCGATGTTTCGCCCCAGTTCACACTATTCTGATGCATTTTAGCAATAGCCATGTCGACATTCGTTTTCTAGCCACAGAAATGTTAAAATTTTACGAGAAACTATGCTACTTCCGGTTTGGTTTGCAAAATTCATTCTGGTCAAGAGTCAAGACAATCAGCACGTTTCTATCGCAGACTGCCTGCACTATGCGCACAACCACTTTATTACATACTGCCACTCTAGCACCGATCGAAGAAGACGGACACAACAGTGTGTCTGGGGAAGATGGCTTTAAGAGTCGTAAACCAATCCGCTAACGAAAGCATATCAGCGCAGGGGGCCAGGAGAAACTGGTCAAATGACATCATCAAAAAGTAAAAAGCTAATAAGGTACACACTTGTATACAGTACAACTGTATACTTGTGCAAATTATTGGTATTTTGTACTTTTTAATCACTGGTTTGGTGCTTTTTTCATCACACAAATGACACGTAATAACTCGAGAAGGGGAAGTCAAGAAAATCCCTCTTAATCGAAGTGTGACAATATAATAGCCAGCAGCACATTTTACGGTAAAAGTGGCTGTGTGCTGTGGTTATCTCACGGTAAAGTAGCTGTACTACGGATATTTTTTTGGTAAAGTAGCTGTACTATGGTTATCTTACGGTAAAGAAACTGTACTATGGATATTTTTTGGTAAAGTAGCTGTACTATGGGTATCTTACGGTAAAGTAGCTGTACTAGGGATATTTTTTGGTAAAGTAGCTGTACTATGTGGTTATCTTATGGTAAAGTAGCTGTACTACGGACATTTTTTGGTAAGTAGCTGTACTATGGTTATTTTATGGTAAAGTATCTGTACGGATATTTTTTGGTAAAGTAGCTGTACTATTGATATTTTTTTTCTTAAAGTAGCTGTACTATTGATATTTTTTCTTAAAATAGCTGTGTATTGATAGCCAGAGCGTAAATTACCCCATAAGACTTCTTCTAATCAAATTTTGAAAAAAGATGAAATTTTGAGTAACGTGTGGTTTTTTTTTCTGATTTCGTACATTTTCTTCCAGTTTGTATATGGTGCATTCGTTATAAATTATTTCTTCGTCGGATTTGAAAATTATTTTATATAATATTAGAGAGCTATGCCCAACATTTTTCAGCCTATGGTTCGGATAAACCGCCAGAACGCTGGGTTTATTTTTAGTTGCAACTGGAATTCTTGGAAACGTATACCTTTACATCCATCGAATTAACAAGGTTTTAATTTGAATACGCTCCTCCCTCTTAGACCTGACGTAAAAAGAAAGCGGTCGTTGTAATGTAACACGAAGCAGCGAAACAAAAATTGAAAAAAAAAAAAAAAATTAAAATTGGAAAATATCTGGCAACAGCAAAATATGACGGCAAGCCCGGGCTTTTCTTGTAATGTAAGCTGACTGAATTTCCAGATAACCGAAGGTAGTAATTCACTTTAAAGTTTATTTAATTAAACGCTTCTTGGATTTCAGTCAAAATCAATACGAACCATCTTCTTCCCACTCTCTGTGCCTGCTAATCCAAAACACTCCAGCAAACTTCGAAGGGACCATCCAGCAGGGGATATAATCGAACAATATCAACAAACGTGCATTATCTCTGCTTGAAAATAAAAGTCGTTTTATCTCGGATCACGATGACGTGATACTGTGAGGGTGATAATATACAGTGCCACATAAATAGCATACTACTGATAGCATAAATATATATAGCCTACGAGCTGAATCAGTTAGACACAAATTACCACTTTGGAGAAATAATTTTGGAAAAATGGCAACAAAGTGTTTTACTCCTTTCATTTTAGACAAATTACCTAGGGAATGTCATAATACTGCTTCTCTTGGAAACTTAAAACTAAATAAACAAAATGATGAATAAATAAAGCAGGTAGCCTATGAAAAGAGTTATTTTTTTAGTCTATAATTTTATTCACTCTTTAAACTTGCTGTTTTTTCACTTATTTACACTATAAGTTACTGTTATTGATGAGAATCTCACGATTATCGATTTTTAACCCACGACTGCGATGATCTCAATCATCTCAGCCGTGGGTTAAAAATCGATAATCGTGAGATTCTCATCAATAAATAAATTATACAGCGGTTGGGACGTACAGGTAACTCGTATTTAATTAAAACGTGTTTGTGTTTTTGTGAAAATTGCTTCAATCAATACCTCAACATGAAAAGAAGGTTATCGCATTTTAGTTTGTGGTGGGGGAAGTGTGTGATAGTGGATGAGTCCTATGGCTCAACTTTGTGATGGGAGAAGGGGGGGGGGGGGGTAAGGGGGTGACAAGGTTTTACGCTGGAAGCTCACTCGTGTTTATCGAAGCTTTTTGGATCGAATAACTCGATACGTGAGGCAGCAGGCTTACAATGATATTGCTGTACATTCGGAATAGGTAATTAATTCATTTTGTGCGTTTGTAGTTTGAGAATTGTAAGGGAATGAGGCTTAATAATGAATCGACAGCTAGGTCATAAGCACCAACCTCGGTCACAGTGCAGTGGTCCGGGTTGCCACTGTACGATACGTTACAGAAATGTTATACAAACCCCTAATCTTTCTTGAGATAAAACCATTCGAAAACTCTCGGAAAAAGAAAATTAAGATGCCTATTTTTTGAACGTCAAATTAGGTCAATTGTTTTGCCAATTATCGCACAAAGAGGAAGCAGCCAGAAAAAAGAAAACAAGAAAAAAACAGAGTAGATCGTTTTGCAACAGAGCAAGTCGTACCGCGACGAAGCTTCGTCCGTCGCACGAATTCTACCAGTAGTCCAACTAATAATTCGTACAAAACGATCCGAGAATTAAGTTTCAATCACACGAATAATCGAAAATATGTCGACAAAAAAATCATAATGGAAAAGCTGCATTGTAGGCAACTCGAGTCTGCGCACTCTTATCCACTTCGCTTACACATTATTTCCTTCATCTTTATACCACACGCCATGGCTGTTTGCTGTGACGTGCATATCACGTGACTGGGCTAGTCCAATCAGACAGCCAAACAGCCGTTGTTCTCGTTCGTCATTGGCTAACTCATGGTGACGTCACAGCAAACAACCATTGCGCATGGTTTAGGCCGCTAAAAATTAATTAAGCGGTTCTCGGGAGTGGCACTAAAAAAAATTGATGCGAGCGGGAAGTGTTTTTTTTTTTTTTT
>JAHWFP010122927.1:12502-46964 GCA_023313725.1 Lithobius niger | reverse complement strand
GCGACGCTGATGGCTTACATGTCTTTTTCTAATATCTGTTCGTTTAGGGCTTTAAGTTTTTTAAGGCTTACATCCGTATTTTATACGCTTAAGCGTTTTTTAATATTAATATCCATATTTTTTTTCTTGTTTTAACAAGAATAACACAGAAAAGAACACTATAATCACCTTCAAATAACTGTTATAAGAGAGTCTTTTCCATGGCTGATTAGTTTTATACTGCTAAGAGTGACTTTTGCACCCAATTTCATGTTTTTAGCTTGCTCTATAAGAATTTGTTGCCCAAACCCCTGGGAGGCATCACGAGAAGGTTCTGGGGCGGGAGGGGGTGGGGAGGCACAGATGGCACTTTGGGTATTTCATTGGGGGTCCATGGATGGTTCGATTTTTACTGTTAAGAAAGACTTGTGTACCAAATTTATGTTTTCTGCAAAAATTTGTTACTCACTTAATGATTTCTGCTCAGTGCTCTACAATAATAATTGCCCAATGCGAATACTGCAGTAACATCAAAATCGTGTTCAAAAGGCCCTGATCGGTGTTAATACCTACATTTTGAGCTGTACAAATTGAAAACTGGTTCATTGGGTCGATCTCTAGGTGGGAGCAAAAGTTCTAACCCATTTGGCTTTCCGTCTCAAGAATAATGTAGTTACATTAAAATAGCATGTGAAAGGCCCTAGGCCTTGTCCATACCTACGTTTTAAGCTATAGAACTTGAAAATCGGGTCTGTGGTTCGATCTCCAGGCGAGGACAAAGAGTCCCAACAGCAACATTAATGATTTCTGCCCAGTGCTCTGCAATAATAATTGCTCTGCCGACGAGAATACTGCAGTCACATCAAAATCGGGTTCAAAAGGCCCTGGTCGGTGTTAATACCTACATTTTAAGCTATATAAATAAGCCATACAAATGAAAGTCGGTTCATTGGTTCGATCTCTAGGTGAGAGCAAAAGTTTTAGCCCATTTGGCTTTCCGTGTCAAGAATATTGTAGTTACGTTAAAATAGCCTGCGAAAGGCCATAGGCCTTGTCCAGACCTACGTGTTAAGCTATAGAACTTGAAAATCGGTTCAGTGGTTTTGGTCTCCAGGTGAGGGCAAAGAGTCACAACAACAACAACAACAACAACAAGAAATGGCCATGCTGTGGACGCCGAACGGTTTGATTGTTGTCATTAAAATTTGTAATGTGGTGAAATAGTTACGACACGACCCCAAATACCGAATTTCGTTGGTCTATGTCAATTCTGGGCGAGACTATAGGAATTATAAGTTTGACGTTTAACATGGACGTTCATGCTGAGGCTTACATAAGGACCGCTACCGCGGTCCTTGATATGCAGGCTAGTTGAGTTGAGTCTAATACACAATTAAAAAAAAAGAGAAGTGGTATCATATCAAAAACCAAAACTGGTAAAAGAGACCGCCAAGTTCCAAATGGTGCGGCGCTTCAAAGTAGTGATATCAACACGCCAAAACAGTCGCCAACTTAATCGCACCGAATAATACTTTGGACGTTAGATGAAAATTTGAACATTGCTACCAAGTATCAAGTAGCAATGTTCTAGTTGTCATTTAACCTTCGGACTATTAGTCGGTACGATTAACTTGACGAATGTTTTAGTGTGTTGATATCACACCTTTGAACAGCCGAACAATTTGGAACTTGGCGGTGTCTTTTACCAGTTTTGGTTTTTGATATGATTGTTACATCTCAGCACTCGAACACCGTGTAATACCATATACTATCGAGTCAATGAAATGAAGCGCAAGTGGTATAAGACCTACTTATACCCTTAAAACTTGAATATTTCACGTTAAAATAGGGAAATTGGTACCTTACCTACTGAATACAAAAATCAATCACATAGACTAAAAAAAAAAAAAAAAACGAAATGGCAAACCCACAAACACACACAAAACAGACGCCTGTAGCATTTGTTTATTGCCTAATTTGTTTATTGCCGTTTTACTTTCGTTAAGTAACGTATAGGCCTAATGGAGAATATAGGCCTAAAACAAGCCAACAATTCATGCGACAATGCGACTTTTAAACGAAGCTAAAATCCTTTTGCGTTTATGGCTGCGTGTTATTCTTATGATTTCAGTTCGACGATCAAATGTTATTATTTCATTTAGTTACGTCAAGAAAGCCTATCTGCTCTAAGGAAGTAACGATATTCTAATTTGCCGTGCTTTTAAACTAACTTTTGAGACTGAATCGAACGTTGTAAACCGTGGTCGTCTCTGTCTGGTACCGTTGCGAAGTTGAAAAATGCTACGGACGGATGGACAAACTCGTTGTAATAGTCTTCTCAGCCGGTACGGCTATACAGAAGACTAAAAAAGAAAGTAGTACCTGTGGGCTTGGAAGTGCCGAGCAGTTGTCTACCAGTGAACAACTGTCCCAAATGTCATCTAATGATCGTTGTTTGGAAAGGGGTAACATTAACATCCCTCCATCTGTGCTCGCTTTAATTCTTCCTTCAGTTATTCCTACGAAATTTTAAGTTCAAAGGGCAACGAAAATAGTTTACTTTTAATTACTTTTACTTTAGTAACATATATCATAAGCTATACTGCCATGTCAGTTTTCCGCGGTGGGGGTGGGGAGGTGGGGGGGGGGGGCAGAGAGGAGGAGAGATTAACCATTCCGTAAGAATTTTGGGAGCAAAAAAAAAGACCCGCATTGTGGTTGGGCCTACAGGTAGCAAAAGCTTAAATCCGGCCCTCCTGACCAGTACTTCCCTAGGCACAGCTTATAAAAAAGAATTTACAAACAAAACTATACAGTTGTTGGGTGGGGGTAAGAAAGTGTTACGCATTTTCAGGTGGGGAGATCTGAATTGCTAGAAAAAAGTATTACGTAACTTGTGCACGCGCCTTCTTACCTGAAATTGGGACGCCGAGGTCATACCGTTAAATAAACTTATTCGACCCATCCAAAACCAAACCTGGTATAAGAGAATCTGCCAAGTTTCCAAAAAGGATCGGACTTTGAATGTAGTGGTATCATTCAACAGAGAAAGGCCGCCAAGGCTAAATGAAAGCTAAATGATAACTAGAACATTGCTGCTTGCGGTAGTACTTGTCTTCAAGTTTTCATTTAACGTCCAAACTATTATTATTCGGTGCGATTAACTTGGGTAATAGGATCACCCTTCACGGCCTTTTCCTGTTTGAATGATATCACTACCTTCAAAGGCCGATCCTTTTTTGAAAACTTGGTGGCTTCTTTTATACCAGTTTTGGTTTTGGGTGGATATCACAATTGTAGAGAGCTTGTTTGCCGATCCCAATATCGAACAGCCGATACGAGCACCCGATTCTGTCTCCAGATCTTAACAATGATTGTAATGTTTAATGTGTAATGTTTAATGTTTGTTTGATTACCATCCTTTGTTTTAACAATGAAACACTGTTATCTTTGACAATTTGTGAGCAATCGATTGTAACCCCATGTGCACATGCTGGATAAATTTTTGGATTGTATTTTTAGCATTTAAAAATTCACTTCCCTCCTGATCTTCCCAACTGACCGACTCCAGCATCAGTCGCCAGTTTTGGATGTCTTTTAGGCCTTTTATTTAGTATATGTCCCCTTAATCCTAGCCCCAACTTAAAATCAACCCGGACGTTCATTCCTCTTGAACCCTTTTGTGACCCAAACCCGCAATTCAGGCGAGCCCAATAAATCCAACATACCGAAACTGAATTACCTTTTGAGTAACTTTATTCCATCATAGATTAATAGAAGCTTTGAGCGTTAGGGGTTGCACCGAAATCTCGTTCCCATTTTTGGTACAATATTCTAAAACTCCCGTCCCCTCATTTGTCCCGTCAGCCATGTTGTGAACAGCTTTATGGTAAACCAGAAGCAAGTTACCCAACCCAACTTTCATAGGTCTGAACATAACAAACGGTCACACCGTCTTATTTTTTCATCGCTACTTTTTTCCAGAGGCATTCTATGTCTATAAATTTTCTCATTGATAATTTTCACATTTGCCGTTATCCCGTTAGCCCTTACATCTGCCAAATTGACACGGTTTGGTTTATTGTATGGCCGTGCTTCACATGCTTAAATTTCTTCAATCCAAGTTTTGCACACACTGGGCTAACAAAACGCTGATTTTCATTCGCTTTGCTCACTCAAACAGCAATTCCTTTTCCGAGGTAAATAGGCACATGTAACTTAGGACTGTTACATGTGTCTTTCATGTGTCTCGACCTTTTTGTTCATTTTCTGTTTTTAAATAATTAGCCGTTACATCAGTCAAATTGAAATTTCTTCCGTTGCTTTCTTCGTTCACATTTTGCCTTGTAGACATCCCTGCAAAGTTCACTGTTACTAAAACATCAACCTCAAAGCATTTTTTTGTTGTTAGCGTAAATCCCGTGGCTCGTGGCTGTTCATATTGTTGCGCAACCATCATCTAACGTATCTATATAGGCTCCAGTATTAACTCTTATGTGTATCCCTTTTATTATTACGCAATCTACGGTAACGTAAATTAGTAATTCGTTGCAGTTCAGGTTTTCAGTTCGTCTAGGCTTTTACAATAAACTAGCCGTGTATCGCTGACGCTCGCTCATTCGGCGGTGTCTCGCTTCGCTCGAGGACATTTCTTGTATCAGCATTATGCTGCTGACGGGCACCAAAAAACGATCATGATCATTGTAGTGCGAGTTTTTCGTAATGTTTCAGTTCATAAACTAACCAAACTAAACTAACAAAGATTAACACAAAGGTTTGTTGACAGAGTTAACCAACCGTTTCGTGCGGTTTTAATGCAAATCAGGCCTACACGGAACACGAAATCATACCCAGAAGTTATGCGTGTTTACCACAATTACGCTAGACTTCTGAGTAGAGCACTAAGGAATACTAATCGAATGTCGATTTTTTACAAATGCAAACATATAAATATTTCTGACACCCTTCCCTTTTCTGTTAACTATATAGTTTGTTTAAGTAAGCCTAATTTAGCAATTAGCATTTAATCTTTTCGTACCTTTACGTAATTTCATTTAAATTAACGGCTAAATTGGCAGTTTAAAATTTGAAATATACAAAAGCAACTTCAACAGTCGTCCCATCAGTGAGCTGCACGTGCCTCATTCTTGAGTCACGACTATTCTGATTGCCAGCATCCCTCTGACAACAACTACTGGCCCACGCGTTGCCTACGTGGCGCAACAATTTTGGATCATCCTCTCCGTAGATGAAAAGGGTTTTAGCGAGCGTTAACCGCACCCGGTCATCTGCCCATACGGCCCTATGTCTGCAACACCCGGAATGGATTCTCAGGAGATTCTCGAATTAAATTCGAAAAATTCGTTTCAACAATGGTTCAAATGGGGTTTTTCGGTTTTTTTCGTGGGCAAAACTTTTTTCTAGAACTTGGAAAATAGCATCAGGATTAATTTCCTGTCTTCCGACACCTTTCTCACATTTTTAGCCTTCCTATTTCCGGAGGAGAAGACGTACTACATATAAACAGCACACTATAGTGTTGGCCGGTAAACCGATTCTCACGGTATACCGCGGTACCAAAAATGCAGCGGTATACCAAATACCGCGCATTATTAAAATACCGGTATTGTTTTAATAATGCGCTAAAGGCGCTAAAATTATAACAATAGTTCATTTAGTCCTTATGATATAGGGCGTGTGTGTGTTTTTTTATTGTGAGCCTGGGCCCAAGGCCATGCGCTCATCCTAAAACAACAACAAATACATCGATCCGCCCTCTTCAAATCACACTGAAACGTCACAATCACCCCTGGCACAATCATAGAGGGCTCAAAGAAGTGCAACAATCAGTAAATGATCAACAACGGTAAAATTGGAATTCTAAGCAATGCACGAAAGTGGAGCCAAATTTGCACAACTTTGATGCTACAACCGGCGTTTGTTTAGATTTTCCTTTCTACTTTGATAGCATGTTAACTAGACATTTTAAAAGATGGTTATTGTTTTTTTTTTAGCAAATATGTCGTGAAACAGGCATTAAGCTTAAATCAGGGAGGAAATATCAATAATTTTTTTCGCATTAAAGCTATATCAACGAAACACATTTTTCAATAATTTTTTTTATTATTTAAAAATTGGTGTTGGCACCACGGCACCCCCAGATACCACCTCATTCAAAAGTATCGGAGAAAACCGAGTACCGGGGTACTAAGCTTGGTACCGACACTGGCTGAAAAATTTCTGGTACCGCCCAACACTACAATAAACAAACAAACCGACCGTAAGTTTTTAATGGTTAAGATCTAAAGACCAGGGTTGATTGACCAAGCCATTGTTGCTTGACATTTTTGGTTGCAACCTGGAAAAGAAACAAAATTTAAATTCCTTGGTTGCGAATTTCAAAACCCTACCACGCATTTGTCTTGACCGCTATAAACCCCAAACCAGCAAAAGTACAATGTCCAGATCACCACACATTCGTGCGTAAACTTTCAGCTGTGTAGTAGACTTTACCAGGAAAAAATGAACATGTATTGTTTTTCTTTGGGCAAGGGGCCACTGTAGGCAGGGGGGCTAGCAAGTAGCAATCGTCTAGTAGCAATCTTCTAGTAGCAAGATTCTAGCAGCAATCTTCTAGTAGCAATCTTCTAGTTTTCATTTAACTTTCGAAATATTAGTCGCTGCGTTGAACTTGGCGGCTTTTCTCTGGTAGAATGATAGTACTACTTTCAAAGGCCGATCCTTTTTGGAAACTTGGCGGCTTCTCTTATACCAGTTCTGGTTTTGGGTAGATAGCTAATCCACCCAAAACCAAAACTGGTAAGAGAAAACTGGTTAAATGAAAACTAGAAAATTGCTACTAGCGGTAGCAATCTTCAAGTTTTCATTTAACGTCCAAAGTATTATTCGGTGCGATTAACTTGGCTAATAGGATTAACCTTGGCAGTCTTTCTCTGGTTGAATGATATCACTACTTTGAAAGGCCGACCCTTTTTGGAAACTTGGCGGCTTCTCTTACCAGTTTTGGTTTTGGGTGGATATCACGACTTTCATAGGCCTGTGAATGACCCAAAATCCCACGGTGTAATTGTGAACCCTACCTTTTTTGTGTGGAGGTATTTTATTGTATGAATGTTCTCATTCATAAATTTCACATTTGCTATTGTCATTCCAAATAAATTAATAACAAGCGTAACAGTATGGTAATTGCAAGGACCTAATCAATTCGTATGGAGCGGTAGCAATCTTCAAGTTTTCATTTAACGTCCAAAGTATTATTCCGTGCGATTAACTTGGCTAATAGGATTAACCTTGGCGGTGTTTCCCTGGTTGAATGATATCACTACTTTGAAAGGCCGACCCTTCTTGGAAACTTGGTAGCTGCTTTTATACCAGTTTTGGTTTTGGGTGGATATCACGACTTTCATAGGACTGTGAATACAAAGAATTCCACTGTCTAATAGTGACCTCTACCTTTTTTGTCTGGAGTGTCTAGAAATTTTCTAATTCATAATTCTTACGTTTGCTATTGCCCAATTAGCCGTTGCACCAGCCAAATGGACATGGTTTGGCGTATTGTATGCTCATGTTTGGCATGCTTAAGTCTATTAATCCGATTTTTTAACGCACTAGCTAACGAACGCTGATTTTCGTTCGCTTCGCTCACTCAATCAGCGCATCCACCTTGACTTGGCTCTCCCGAGGTAAACGTTAATCATTATGAACACATACTACTAACTCACGGAATGGTAAATGTTCATACAGTTCTAATATTCTGGTGGCAGACGAAGATTACTAAAACTCATCAACTCGTCAGCTGTTTAAAATTACTCGTCACTTACACTAGACTGCAAGAACAGTAAGTCTACATAAAATAAAATGTCCGCGTCACGTTATTGAGGACACTTTTTCTCCATAAAGAACACGTTTCCACATGTGCTGACGATGTGCATTTTGTTTCCTAATTTTCTTTCCAGCAAAATTGTCCCTTTTATCGTGGTGGGGCAGATAATTCAGTTTGGATTCGTGTACCGTAAAAAAAAAAGACCAAACCTTTGCAATAAAAGATAAAGATTAGTGAACCACCTATTTGCAAAACAGTGCATTCTGACAATATAAGTTCTGAAACGATAAGCGTGCAACACTTAGGCATATTATAATCTACTTTTGAATGACAATACAAACAATGGTTACAACAATAATTTTGCACTTACGAGCCACTTCAGGGCCACGTGCTTCTAGCTGCAACCCCCATTTTAGAAAAGGCCCTTTCCCATATGACGCTTTACCTGTCTGCCGAAATTTAGATCTGGCAACTTTTCCTAATGAGCTGTAGACGTGTCGTTATACCGTATGAGAATTAACATGGGAGCCTGCGGACTAGTTACTAGTCACCAGTAACACAAATCAACGTTATTGAGGACACTTTTTCTCTATGAAGGACACGTTCCCACATTTTCGTGTTGACGTTTTCTTTGTTACTGGACCGAAGACACCTGATTCAAACGATTTGCAAAGATTTCTACCGCATGGGGAATTTGCACCAGTATGCTGAAATCATGTATAAGTTGGTTTCAGTTAAAAGACACGGTCTGCTAGTGAGCCGCCATCTGACAACAATAACACTCTAACAATTACGCTCTGACAATTAAGCTCCAACAACAATAAAACGTCTACTTGGCGGCGACACACTAGCGTGTGTCTGGATACTAGCTAGCTAAGGACAGGGCTCCCACATGTTAATTCTCATAGGGTATAAAGTCACGTCTACAGCTCGTTAGGGAAAGTTCACCTATTTAAATTTTGGCACACAGGTAAATATTAGTACAGGGAAGTGCCTTTTTCTAAATGAGAGTTGCAGCTAAAAGCACGTTATCCTGAAGTGGCGCGTAAATACAAAATTATTGTCGTAACCATTGTTTGTATTGTCATCCAACACTCTATTATAACATGCTTAAGTGTTCTACGTGCATCGTTTCAGTGCTTAATTGTCAGAATACATTGCTGCTGCTGTTGTTGTTGTTGTTGCTCAGGAATAAGTATCATACAAAGCGATATATAGATTGAAGTCCTCTCTCCAGCAAAACTAAAACTATTAATTTCTCCGTTCCTATTCAATTTATTTCGACCAAACTTGACCAGATAGTAGATTAGCTATGGAAGGTATATTTATACCAACTTTTATGCAATTCCGTGCAAGAGTGAAAGTAGGGGGCCACACGTAAATTTGAAAACTGTTTATTTGTTGTTGTTGTTGTGTGACACGGTTTCAGAAAAAAACTACTGCACCTACCTATAAAATCTGAAACATGATCTAAGCCAGAAATTTCCTTGGCCTTCAACCTACTGAGACCACTTTTTCGATTGGTCGAGCCATTCCGGAGTTACGGGTCCCTGAACGATCAGTTTCATTGTTTTACATTGTTTTAACCATTATTATTACGGAACGGAACAATGCCACTCAGCAAACCCTACATCCATTCTTGTGTACGTGTTATGTCATGTCTTTGCTACAAATTTGATTGTTGATGGGTAAAATGATATGGAAATCCTATGAAATAGCTATGGTGCAGCGCTTTTGGGCATGGTGAATGGTGCGTCCATCCTTCAGTAGTGCAGTACGTGATAAGTCTGCCGATCATTCTGGAGAGACCTCGGTCAAATGCTGGTGTCGTGGTGTCAGTGTGCGAGTGAGATGTCTGCCGATCGTTCTGGAGAGACTTCGGCTGTGTGTTGGTGTAGTAGTGTCAGTGTGTGAGTTTTTCCTGTGCAGTGCGGTGAATGTAGTGCTCCAGTGAACGCAAGTTTTGGTGGAGTGTGGGAAATTGTGTGGGATCTTGTGAAAGTGATTTGCAGTTGTAGTTGTGTCAAGTTGTTGTAATGAGTTAATAGGAGCGTACGACTGAGGTCAAGGCTCCTGGGTAATAAAATGAATTGAATTGATAACGCATATAGTTTTGAACCAAGCTAAGCTACGTTGTGAATTTCGAGGCGGCAGCTACAAACGATAGAATGGCGTATTTATTTCATAGATGCAGGCTTTCAGAGATGAGCTGAATTGTTTCAAAGTGGACAGCAACAATCACTGCATGCACGCGCAGCAACAATCAATGCATGTTCGCGCGTGTTCACACCTTTGTAAATGAAAAAAAATTACTTACTGCCACAAGGCATAGACTGAATTGTGTTTGGTGATGCCATAAAAAAAGGTACACGGATTACAAACAAAAACGTCAAGTGTGCCTAAAAAAACGGGTTATATGATAGAAGTTTCACTTGTTAAAATGTACACGGATAAAAATTGATGATTTTTAATTGAAATAAGCAAATGTACAATTGAGAAAATTACATCTGTTTTAAGTGCTGTTGTGCTTTACGAATCAAAAAACGTAAAGCACAACAGCACTTAAACAGATGCAATTTTCTCAATTGTACATTTGCTTATTTCAATTAAAAGTCATCAATTTTTATCCGTGTACATTTCAACAAGTAAAGTGAAACTTCAATCATATAACCTTTTTTTTTACGGCACACTTGACGTTTTTGTTTGCAATAATCAATACATATGTCACACTACTTGTAGCTGGTTAGAGGGCGCTTGGCTCAGGGCCAAGGCTCTTAAATAAATGAACGGTATATCAATACGGCTCACTAAAACAACAAATCCCACTAAGAGACTGAGTCTTTCATCGCAAGAAGAGTTGTAAACAAAATGCATATCGTGAGCACAGGATCCAATCGAGTAGGGAAAGAAGTAATTTTTTTAAAGAAGTTCGTTTTAGCAATGTGCGAAGTTTGCTGGTTAATCTAAACACATGGTAGTGTGGCACCGCCAAGTAGACGATCAGCCATGTAGATAATACTAATTGTGATTGAGTGATCAATTCCAGCTTCATTGCGTAATTAACATTAAGATTGGGAGGAGATACTGAGGGGGGGGGGGGGCCTCGGTGATTGAGTGAGCTGAGCGAACAAAATTAGCGTTTATTAGCCAGTGTGCTCAAAAATGGGATTGAACAAACTTAACCATGTGATGCATGGATATGCAATAAACCAAACCCTGCCAACTTGGTTAATTAGGCAATGGCAAATGTGAAAATTATGAAGGACTAAATTTATAGACATAAAATTCTTCCAGAAAAAAAGGTATAGGTGACGATAAGACCGTGTGACCTATTGTACATTCTTAGTCCTATGAAAGTTGTGATATCCACCCAAAACCAAAACTGGTATAAGAGAAGCCGCCAAGTTTCAAAAAAGGGTCGGCCTTTGAAAGTAGTGATATCATTCAACCAGGGAAAGGCCGCCAAGGTTAATCCTATTATACAAATTAATCGCACCGAGTAATACTTTGGACGTTAAATGAGAAGATTGCTACCGCAAGCACCAATGTTCTAGTTTTCATTTAACTTTCGAACTATTAGTCGGTGCGATTAACTTGGCTAATAGGATTAACCTTGGTGGTTTTTTCCTGGTTGAATGATATCACTACTTTCAAAGACCAACCCCTTTTGGAAACTTGGCGGTCTCTCTTATACAAGTTTAGTTTTGGGTGGATACAACTAACAACACTGACTCTGTAAAGCCGGTTAAATGAAAGTTTAATCGGCAGCGGCCCAAAGCTACAACATACACCCTGCTACAACAACTAAACTATCCCTAACTTACCTAACTTAATCATCAACAATCAGTCTTTTAACAATCAGATGTCTGCAATCGGATGATCTACTGTTACTTGGCAGTGACACACTAGCTTGCGTATAGATCATGAAAACTACGTTATTGAGGCCTCTTTTTCTCTACGAAAGGTGGATACTCATCCTTTAACTTTTAGTTTTTTTTTCATCCCTGCACATTTTCCTTACATTTTATAAAATTTGAAAATATTCGGCCGCATTGGCATTTATCCTTAACATGACAAAATATGCTAGTTGCTTACAGTTAACAGACACATGTCTGCTAGTGAGCGTTGCCTCTTTGTCATCACAATCAGTATATTTACAATTGACGGCCAGTGCTCAATGTTTTTTTTTCGCTTTTTACCCCTGGCTTATGGCCTATTTTATGGCATTTTGTGGGTTTCTGTGGCTTATTTGTTTGAATCCGTGTGTACATTCGTGTCAGTTGTTAGTGTCATGTGGTACGATCCTGCCAACTGTCCTTTGTAGGGCTCCTCATAGAATCCACGACAGAATGTCACTCGGCCAAATGCCACAGTCAAAATGCCATCCGACAAAATGCCACTTCAAAAATTGTTTTACTGAACTTTAAAAAGTCGCAATCAAATCGTCACGCTTACAAACGAATTGCCCTGCCTACAACATGGAGAAAATTGGGAATGTCTTTAACATCTTATACAAAATCGGTGCGTAGAATTTTTAGTCACGTTTGTTGTCTTTAACTTGTTTTTTTGGCCTTTTTTTTGGGGGGGGGGAGGGGGAAGGGCCAAGCTAATTTTAGTCGGTGGGGGAAGGGTTAAAATATGTTCAAGAAATAATTCAAAATTTGCTATCTAAAATAATCTACCGCCAACCTTGTATTATTGAGTTACAAGTGAACTTAGTGAACTATGATATAGCAAAGGCATATTAAGCCGACTAACGTAAGTTAAAAGGGCATACCTTCTCACTATATTCGAGCATCTTGCGTGAAATACCTTTTGCAACATTTGCATAGGATAGTGAATGCAGCAAAACAGTTTCTCACGAAGGGAGAAACAGAAAAATGAATGCCCTTTGCAAAAATATACGCATGAGGTAATGATAATACATGAGGCAATGTTGCAAAATTGAGCTACTCAGGAAAGCCAACCGGGAAGAATGTACCTTTAACTTATTAACAGATATCTCCTTACTTTTTCGTTCGTCGTATAATAGACCCCATTGCATTTCGATGAACAATGACGTGAGCACACCCAACAATTCTCCTTTTTCTTTTTCATGTGGTACATAAAACCCTCTTTACAGTTTGTGTTAAATAAATACACATGCAAACCTATTTACGTTGCCTTTTGGACTTAAATGTCAGAGCGGGGAATTGAACCCACGACCTCTGAAACCAAAGACCGAGGTCCTACCACTGTGCCGCAATTATTGCTCTCAGTTACTTCTGGAACAATTGTGTGTGATCCTGCCATCCTTTTAGTACGAGAGCCCGACTAATTTTAAATTAATAAACATTTGTATAACTTTAAATAAAAAATCTTTGAAGTGGCATTTTGTCGGTGGAGAGTGGCATTTTATCAAGTGGCATTTTGACGTGGTGGCATTTTGACGAGTGGCGTTCTGTCGTGTGACCCCTCATAACCCAGGGCCTATGTGCAAGACTTACGTTCCGCCTCTGATGCTATTATCGGCTGCCCATGGGCCTGGGTGCCACCCTGCTCTGGGACCCCTGCTTTGACCACATCCCAGTTCCCCGTGTCGTGTTCCCACCGTGCTCATGGACGTGGTGTGCTCACATCGAACGTGTCTACAGTTGTAGGTCTCGATCTCATCCTTCTGATGTAGAAGTTTATTGTGATGCCACCTTCCATCTGAGGTGTGGGGTAGGTGGGATTGGAGATTTGTCCCATGTCTGAAATTGAGGTTGATGGTTCATCGAGTACCATCTGTTTTGCTGTGCGAGCTTGTTGCCATTTCTGTTTCTCAAACGTTCTTTGGAACAGCTAGCTGTCTGTCAACCGTTAGTCCTTGAAATCGGGTGGAAGTTGTTGGGGGATGGGGGGGGGGGACGCTTCGGTTAGGTTTGGTTGTCCTGGGTTCCTGGTCATGGGAATAAGGTAGCAGGTGGCATGAATTGGCCGCTGAAGGGTTTTCCTCTCGACTGCATTCCGTCTCTGTCCTACTAGTACCACGAGACCTACGTCGTTGTCTCGTTGTGGTCTTGGGATCGCTGGGCTACTGAGTGGACAACTGTTGTCAATGGCCGGACTCTGTATGGTGTGCATTCCTCTGTTATGTCGCCCAAGGCCTTTGAATCCTTACCAAGGAATATGGCTTGAACCATGTCGAGACTCCGAACAAGTCACTCTTTTTGGCGCGCGCACACCGATCGGCTAAAGGGGTCTTTGTCTCCGCTCTGCAAGTGTGGTGCTGTGGAGTCTGTTCAGCACTTTCTGCTCTATTTTCCGTTGCTTTCTGTGTGACGGCTGTGTCTTCTGCCGAAGTTTTGATTTGATGAGGATCTTCTGCTTGTCTTTAAACCGAAACGTCTATGCGGGTTGTAAATAAAAACATCTACAGGTGTTGCAAACAAAAACGTCCATAGGTATTGTAACCAAAATGTATATAGGTGTTTTATTTATTATTATTATTATTTATTTCACAATCGGACCACAAAATGGTCCATACATATATCAATAAATGTAGGTTTAACTGGCCTAAGCCATACAAATAATCTGGCAATTGGCAAACCCAGCCAAAGCTAGCAAAAAAAAAAACGGTGTTTGCCGTCAACTACATTGTGTCCCCATACAACACGAATGCCACACATTCATGGTACTCCCTCTCTGACTAGCAAAGTGGGTAATCGTGTTTACAAGAGTATTGGTGGACGCCAGCACCCCTGAACGGAAGCCCCAAACTGCCTTCCTCCTGATAGCAGTAGCCGACAAAAGATTGTTCTCCACCAGCAGTTGACTGGCGCTTGACCATGCTGGCCGACCATGGACCCGTCTCACGGCATTATTGTAGCAAACACGAAGCTTGTTCATGCTGGCTTTTCTGTAGTCAATCCACAAGCTGCACGTGTACAGGCTGACACAGTAAGCTTTCAGCAGGCGGTTCTTAATAAATCTGTCACAAGTGCCAAATTTAGCTGCTAGTGTGTTCCCAGCAATGCACGACACTGACGGTGAATGTGTGCATCATCACGTAGGTCCTCACTGATGATGTGCCCCAGATACCTAGCACGTTGAACATAATTCACCAGCTTGCCAGCAAGGAAGATCTTTGGTGGGGTAAAGTTCTTCCATCCACGACCTTTGGGAACAACCACCAGGCAAACCGATTTCTCAGGGTTAAAACACAAATTCAGCTGAGCTGCAACGAGTACACAAGTATTCAGTAACGTTTGAAGGGACTTGGCGGAGGGGCACAGAATAGCGAGATCATCGGCATAACAAATATTGTTCACACAGATGCCCTCCACGTGGCAACCAATGCCTTTCTCAGCAAGAGACTGACTAATTCAATCCATGTACACTCCAAACAAAGCAGGTGAAAGGATACTACCTTGGCTAATGCCATTGGAAACATGAAACCTCGCAGAAACACAACCATTCCAACGAACGGACATCTCTTGTCCAGCGTACCACTTTGCCAG
This sequence comes from Lithobius niger, assembly GCA_023313725.1. NCBI lineage: Eukaryota > Metazoa > Arthropoda > Chilopoda > Lithobiomorpha > Lithobiidae > Lithobius > Lithobius niger. The sequence continues at coordinate 31,661 of JAHWFP010122927.1, read as the reverse complement.
CAGTCGAATGGCCCACTTCGGAACCCCCCTCTCCAGCAGCTTACCAAACACGACCCACCAATTAACACGGTCATATGCCTTGCTAGCATCCAGAAGACACACAAAAACAGGACTATCTTGAGAACGATAATGACGGGTGGTCTCCTTAAGCACATGAATAGCCTGTTCGGTGCTGTGCTTACGTTTGAAGCCAAACTGGTTATCATAAGTCATCAAGAACCGTTCAAGTCTAATCATGAGGAGTTTCTCCAGAACCAGGGAGAGAATGCTTGCCAGTGCAATGGGCCTGTAGTTGTTGATATCCGTCAAGTTTCCATTCCTGTTTTTAGGAACAGGATGGATGATGACATTCATAACCACCTTGGGCAGCCACGAGTGCTCAACACAAGCGCTAAACCCTCTACCTAGCAGCTCATGGACACCACCCCAGGCCTAAGCCATAGAAATAATCTGGCAATTGGCAAACCCAGCCAAAGCTAGCAAAAAAAAAAAAAAAAGCGGTGCTTCAAACCGTTTGGTGGATTCAAACTAATGTGCTCTCGCTTAAGCCCATCTGACCCACAAGACTTCCGCAGACCAAAATTCTGACATGCTTCACCCACTTCCTTCACAGGTGTTGAAGGTCCCACCGTTTTCTACCTCCTGAATGACAGGATCACGTTGCGTCGACTTAGTCTCACTGTTGAGTAAACTACGATACTTGTGTGCCCACAGATTGGCAATATTCTGACTCCCCGAAACGTCGACAACTGTGGTCACAGAATCCTGCCTCTTTTTCTTATTGATGACAGACCAGAAGCCACGCCAATCATTCTGCAACGCGTTGTTCACAAGGGCATTATTGTGATGCTCGGTCTCCCTCCGTTTGCAGCAACGCAGAGCAGTCTTGAACGCCTTCCTTTTGGCAACCAGGTTCTCGTAGACGATACCGTGCCTGTAACGGCCGTTCTGTTTCCAGACACGAAACGCAACTTGGGAACTTTCGTACGCTTCCTTAACGCAACCATTCCAGCCGGTCACAACCTTGCGGGAATATCCCTTGTGATTAGAGCCAGCATCTCGTCGCTTCGCCCCACGCAGACAAGGCACGTCAAAACTAGCCTTTTTCAGGGCCTCAATAACACTACCAAAAAAACACGTCAATAGATTTCCTGTGAATGTTGCTCGCACACCTCGGATCCCTACATTCAACCACTTCCACGGGAAGAGCAATATTCGACAAATACTTGTGTGTAAGTTGAGTGTAGTACTGGGTTCCCCTGGCCGTCTGAAAAGCAGTAGTGAATCCCTCGTCACCACCCGAAGTATTAACACAAGGCCCAGTGGTCTCGAGCCCATGGATGTCAACACTGATCAACACCGGAAGGTGATCCGAGAAACTAACATCGTAAAGGATCTCACATCCTCTCGTGGAATGAGCAGCCGCTCCAGTCCCGACAATATGGTCGATCCAGGAGGTAGACCCAGTAGAATCACTGACAAAAGAGAAAGACTCTGAGTCTTCACCCAACCAATCGCTGTCCACAATCCTTAGGCAATTGTCAGTGCACCAGTCTTTCAAGTCACCGTAGCGGGCAGACCCAACATTGGTATTCCAATCACTCATCACAAAAGTACACGGCACAGCAATTGAGTCAATAACCGCAGCAATCACGCCCAGGTAATCGTCGAACTTCTCACGGTTAACATGGTTGTCCACAGGAAGGTACACATTAACGAGGCCAAAGGCGGCCGTACCGCTTTCATAGCGGACTGCAAGAATGCGAGCATCTTGAGTGGGCACCGTCGTTATCCGCAAACCAAGGGACTTGCGCCAAAGAACGGCAAGCCCACCATAAGGCTACCAAACAAGATACTAGATGCATCATCCACAGCAGAAACCCCCATCGCGCAGAACTCTGGATGAATATTGCCCAACAGAGAGAGCTCACTCGGCAGGAGCCAAGTTTCTTGGAGAAGCACAATGTCACAATTGTTACAAAGATTTTTCAGTCCTTGCATGACCCGTTTGACCGATTTACAGTTAAAAGTGACAATTTTAAGATGCATTACAGTTATTGCGGATTTCTGGGCCTCGAGTAGTAAAACCTCCTCAAAGCAACATGTGTCGGCCAAATAGACCCATTCAGAACCTTCATTTCCTCTTCTGGTGACACAGTAATCTTAAATGAAGAATAGTCCTCGTTTCTAGCCAAGCACCTAACGAACTACACTTCGATATAACAGTCTTCCAAATGCTCTGCAATCTCGTGAGCGTTAGTGTCAGGATGTAGTCTGTACACAAAAAGATGACGGAGATCAGGATTGACTCCTAACAACCTACCGTTTTCGCGTGAGCCAACAACGACCAGTGCTTCACGACTATGCCTCCGTTTATTTTCCACCATCGTAAAACCTTCATCATCCATCCTGGAATTTTTCCGTGTAGGTGGAGATCGATCAGTGTTCAACTGCCGTAGTTGGCTGGTGCCAGCATTCGAACTCTTTACATTGGCTTTACCAGTAGTTAGTGACCCCTTGGGAGTAGTAGGTACGTTAGATCTTACCAAATTCGCGGCCACGTCAGAAAAAAAAACGGTGGGGGCTGCTCATATTGTGGTCATCGCTCGTTCCATCAATACTAAAAGGTTCTGTCGGCGCAACTTTCTCAACATGCACACTAGAATCTGCAGCACAGTTATCACCAACGGCAGCTAGCACAGGCAACTGTTCAAAATTATCCTTACCCACCCTTTTATTCCCATCTTTAATATCAGATGGCAATGAAGAGTTGGAGCGAGAAACGGGCAACGCGTGCTTGTCAGCCGTGTCGTTGTTTACACCGTCGCTTCGTTAAATCAAAGGACTCTAACACCGGATGCGAACTCGGCGCCGCCATTTCGTGTCACCGCATCTCCACTTCCGTTATAGCTACGTGCTCGATTAATGTGGTTGCCGCCATTTTTGTTCCCGTTGATATTCCTGACGCGATCGTCGCTGCATTTAAAACACAGCCCGCTATCCTTGAAAGCTTTTAACAGGTTTTTCTGTCCATCCATCGCCGTTTGCGTAGTGTCTTTCAAAAACATTACGTCGTAATTTAGGCTTTCGATTCTTTTGGCCATGGCGCTGTAGTCAACACAATCAATGCCTACCGGCGGAAGGCGCGAAATGTCTTTTGCAACGAAAGTTGGTAGGTCATCAATTTCCATACCTTGAAGCACCGTTAAAATGTCAATACAGCAGTCGTAGTTTTTATGTGCGCCCTTATTTTTTCGGCATCGATCCTCTGGGTTGTTCCTGAGCCCTTGAAGCAGGATTTTTGCTTCGTACAGTTCGTCAAACGTTTAGTGAGTAGCACATAACGTAGCCAGCGGTACTTGGGGTACGACATCCATACGATCACACAAGTAACATAATACTTCGTTAATCATCAAAACATCCCTCCTGGATCTTTCATTAGATAATTGCGACTGATCAGCTTAGGAAATCTCAACCTCATCCTCATCTTGAGATTGAGTTGCAAGAGCCGATCGTGTGGCCATCGTGCGTCCTCCACGATCCCAAACCAAACCATCTAAAGATTCTGTAAACCAAAACTTGTAAAACAAGACGTTTATAGGTGTTGCAACCAAAACGTCTACAGGTGTTGTAAACTAAATGCCTACAACACCTGTGAGTCACTGAATGTAATATAAAAACTATAATTAAGAGCAAACGTTCAGCTGATAAAAAAAAATACGTTACAGAAATTCAGCTGAATGAAAATACAGCACGTTGTATATTTCAGTCGATAAATGACTAATTGGTTTGGTTTGAGTTAAACACATTTCTTATTTTTTCCATTTTCTTTTTTGGATGTTCCAAACACTAATTTTATCATACGCGGCAGCCGCGTATATATATATGATTGAAGTCCTCTTCCCAACAAAACATTAAAAAATAATATCTCCGTTCCACAATATTTTCCTACGAAATTTGGCCAGGTAGTATGGAAGTCACATTTATAGGTAAAATATGCAATTCTGTGCAAGAGTAAAAAGTAGGGAGCCACACGTAAGTTTAAAAATTGTTCTGTTGTTGTTGGTTTTCGTCTTGTGTGACACCGTGTCAGAACTGAACCTATACCTAAAATCTGAACATGATCTAAGCCAGAAATTTCCTTGGCCTTCATCCTCGAAGAGACCAATTTTCGATTGGTCGAGCAATTCCGGAGTTACGGGACCCTGTTAGTCTGAATGTTTTACATTGTTTTAATTTTAACCATTGTAATTATGGAACAATGCCGAACAGTAAACGCCAAGTCATTTCTTCGTAAGCATGTTATGTCTTTGTTAAACAGTTGAAAGGACATTCCTCCCAGCGCCATTTTTCTCGATCCTCCACATCAAGTACGGTTCCAAAGTTTTATTTACGTACCGCTAGTCAATCCCTAGCTAAAGATCCGTTTTAAAATGTGTCGTCTAGGAGATTTTCTGTTGAATATTGGTAACTTTATTTACTGCGTCCCGCACTTATATGATCCTTTGCGCGCCTACAATAACCATGACGTTGTGAACACAGTTTTTACGTCAATGCTGTCACGTGACCCGCAATTCGTCTACCAGAGGCCAAACGTCGTTCACGTGATCACGAGAAGACGAGGGCGGAAGTGACGTTGTAGTATTACTACGCCGAACTCGCGACGGCAGCGCGCGGCACATGACTACGCGTGGCTGTTATAAAAAAGGCCGGGTGTTGCTTTGATTGTTGATGGGCATTACGGCTTCGTCGGGTAGATGACCAGAAGTGATTAACGCTTGCTACAAAACCCTTTAAACTCTTTTTTTGAAAGAATCCGTGTTTCAGCTAAACGCATACAGTTTTAAACCAAACTAAGCTACGTTGTTATTTTTGAGGCGATAATCCTCGAAGTTGGCAGCTAGAAACGATAGAATGACGTATATTCATTTCAAAGTGTGCAGCAACAGTCACTGTATGCACGCGCACTCAAACCTTTGAATATGAAAAAAAAAATTACTGCCACAAATTATTCACCCGCGCCAACTTAGGCAACAAACATCATATAAATTAATTTGTCGAGGACATAAATCATTATAGCGCGACGCCATAGCCATAAAAACTTCGCTACAAAACCACTGCTTCCTTTATAAAGGAGGTAGTGACAAAACCCTTTGAACTCTTCGTTGCCATAAAAAAGATTAACGCCGCCGGAAGCGGATGCTCGCTAAAACCATTTGAACCCCCTTTCCCGTAAAAGAGGTACACAGATTACAAATAAAAGCTGTCAAGTCTGCCGTAAAAAAGGGATATATGATTGAAGTTTCACCTTACTTGTTAAAATGTACACGGATAAATATTGATGATTTTTAATTAAAATAAGCAAATGTACAATTGAGAAAATTGCATCAGTTCAAGTGATGTTGTGCTTTAATAATAATTCAATTGGTAAAGCACAACAGCGCTTAAATAGATGCAATTTTCTCAATTGTATATACATTTCCTGATTTCCATTAAAAATCATCAAGTTTTATCCGTGTACATTTTAACATCATATAACCTTTTTTTTACGTCACACTTGACGTTCTTGTTTGTAATTTATTTTATTTTATTTTATTTTTATGTTTCCAAGCTTTTTTTGTTTATATTGTGGAATTTTCATATATTTTATTTCATGGAAAAAAACAAACAAGCTGCTGCTTCGACTACCTAGTCGCAACCAGTCGTATGTATATTACCGCCAACTTCAAAAATGTTGAGGCGCACACCTCTATCACGCACTGCAATAGCACTTTCTATTATATAATCGAAAAGTAGTAACCATCACAAATGCCGGTAAAAAAGTTTTAGCTTCAGAGCCAAGTGTTATATTTTAAGTGTAATTCTCAATTTTTAGGCAATTTTTACCTGCCGTTTTAATTTCGTAAGTACTAGCTAACGGAGAATTGTTTTCGAGAATAGACGTATTCATCCATGCAACATGGTGTCGAGACTATTTCAAATGAGGCTAATAATAATAATATAAGTTTGTTGCAAATGCAACCAGAATGGCAAGGACCTGGTGACCACTGACTGCCATCCGATGTTAAAACAAAAACAAAAAATTATAAAAGTCAAAGAATTTAAAAGTTTTAAACGAAGACGGTGGCTCGGCTGCAGAGGAAGGGTTGATGGTATTGGGTTAGTGTCACGAATGCCTTACCACTAAGGTTAGACCTACCAGGGACACAATGGTTCCCGATGGCACCGCCAAACGTGTAGGACAAGTGGGGGGAGGGGGGGAGGGTGCCGGGTATTTTTGTCAATGTTTCTTTAAAAAAAAAATAATAAAAATAATGCATCGTAGTTAAAAACTTGGCCAAAACCAATTGTCAATCTTAATAAGGATAATAAAAATAAAGCAAAGTAAAAACGTTTGTTGTGAAGCCACAACCGGTCAGTGTAGGGCCCGAAGGCCGTTAACACACAGTATAAGTAAAACATGATGGATTAAAACAAAAGATGTCGATAGAGCAAGCAGGTATTAAAAATAAAACGCGCACCGAGCGAAGCTGTAGCGCACACCGGGAGTCAAACTCGACAAAACCCTGAAAGGTCTACCCTCCTAACCAGCCTCCTAAAGCTGGCCAGAGAAGGTGCCACGACAACTTGCCATGGCAAATGGTTCCAAGGATCCACAACACGATTACATAAGAAAAATTTTCGGGAGTCAGTCCTAGAGCGATCGACCACCAGCTTTGTGTGTCGTTAACGAAATCCTTTTGTTTTTTTTTATGGTTGCATGTCTTCCTGTAGTGTTTAAATGCGACGATCAATTCTTATTACTTTATTGAGTTACGTCACGAAAGCCTATTAGCTATAAGGAAGCAACGATACCGTGTTTTTAAACTAATTTTTGGTCACTGAATCTAACGGTGAAAACCATTTGTTTCTATCTGTTACCATTCTGAAGTTTAAAAAGGCGACGGACGGACAAAGACATTGCAATAGTTTTCTCAGCCATCCGGCTGTACAGAAGACTAAAACCAAGAAAGTAAACAATGTGAAAAAAGTACACTTTGGCACTTTCTAGTTTATCATTTTAGCGTAATGATTTCAATGTCAGCTTGCCGATGAGTTTCTAGCCGATTTCAAGCGGTTCATTCAAGGTTAATTTCTTGTTCTTTTGCATCTAAATCTGTCTGCACTTTGGCTTCACGTGATCGGACTATGACGCAATGGCTCGAGCGACTATACTACGGTTGCCGCCCACCAAGTCGTCAAGCAGTCTCGAGTTCTTATCGTCTTTAGGTCGCGCTTTATTGAGACAAGTAATCTGATTCTATCGCTAATCGACCAAAAAAAATAGCCGCTACTAAGCTGAGCAAGTGTGATGCTCAACGAGCTTTGCCCTTTCGTTGTATAGCTGACATTTAGCCAACCTCCTTATCTCATTTGTTTTCGTTACTCAAGACTCGGTGGAAACGACCAAACTTGCTCTGCATTGACGCACAAATTCTTTCAATTTATTCCTTAAACTTTAAATGATGCACAATGCCTGACTCGTTCGTCTTCCTTTTACCATTGCGAATCTTATTCTGTAAAGTTCAAAATAACTATTATTAACAAGCGATCAATTTTGCTATTTTAAGAATGACATGGACGATAAAGCATGCGTAACATTTTTAATTTTCAACAACCATTACTTGAAGTAATCCTAAGACGTCACACCGACCATTATGGATAAACGGTTCTAATTGTAAATTGAAGATAATAACAGTTGAACACTGACGTCAGCACGTTGTTGTATAGTAGCAAGCGTGCAAAGTCGCACAAGCTGGGGGAAGGAGATGGATGCTAGGGGGGGAGGGGCGGAAGGGGTTGAAACTTTTTTACTTTCTATATTTAAAAAAGAAGAAATAGTCGAATTAACGTCCTTTTCAACCGCTAAGGTTATCTCGGGACGAACGGGACAATTTTGTTAGGAATTAGGTAGGATCTTTTAGATGCCACAATCGACATTCTCTTCCCGAATTCACTGGGCTGGGCCGAAACCAAGGTGGTGGACGTGAATGAGCACGAAGCATCGGTTCTGTGACGATAGACATTTCGATTGAATCTGGACCTCTAACCTTGAACTTTGGCACTAAAACCTTTGTAAGACAACAAGTAACATTTAACGAAGATCGTAATTCTGAGAAATAATTCCTCAAGCTGTTATGCAATAAATATAATCTGCATTCAACCAGAACACAGTGAAAATGATCTGACGAGACGTTTTAATATCTTTAACCCTTGATCGATTTTAAACCCTTAGCAATCTTATCAATCCAATATACCTGAGTTTGTACCGTTCCTATCATTTCCTGTCAGTAATAAAACGGTTGAAGCTTATTATCACACGTATATAAGTCCATGGTTGAAGCAAAGGTTGAAAAGGAGCAAAAGCCGAAAGTCAGTTACACTTTTGAAAAGGTCTTCAAGGAAAGTTCAACTTCCACACACTAACTAAGTCAACATAATCAACTTGCCCATGAGCCTTTCATCATGCTGCAGGTCCATGGGACGATCGTTTGTTCCAAAATGTGGTTAGGAGCAGTTTGGAACGTGTGGGTATGGCCTGAATAAAATCGTCTGCAAGGAGACGTCATGTACAGGCCCGAACCGAACCGAATGATACGAGGTTGGTTACCAAATCCCTCAGTAATTCTCCTCCCCCCCCCCCCCCTCCCCACATCCCTTTAACTAAATCGTGGCTCTGGTCCTGAATGGGCCCGACAAGGCCAGCTAGGAGCATCAGTTGGGCCCAGGTAACATGTTACACACCGTTAGTGTTTATTCCTGGTTTTCCAAGAACATGTTTTAAAGAATTAAGCAACTTGAAACAAAGGTGTACTAGAACTAGCAAATAAAACGGCCAAATCAATTTTCAGTTTTGCTAGCTACATGTAAAAAAAATATGCTACGCAAACATATGCTAAAAAAATGCGGTGTGGGATTGATAACTGGACGAAAGAGGTGATTTCCTTTTGCATGGCACGAAGCACCTTGCAGGAGTATCGTTATCATGCAATGCACGATCGAACGGAACGGTTGTTTCATTCAAGAAGTACGTAACTTTACTCAACGCAAAGATTTTTTCGATGCGTTTCGACCAATTCTTTTAGTGAATTTAATTATTTTAATGAATACTGCATTAACACACACTACTGTACCCCTTCTGTCGAGTAAGAGACGTATAATTTTTTTTTTCAGTTTTTCGTATTTTTTTACTGTTTATTCCAGCTCTCCCCCCTCCTCCCCAATCTGCACCCTTGGTTTTAGACAGATTTAGCTGATGTTTCTGCATTAAAGCAACACCCCCCCCCCCCCTTATAACAGCCACGCACAGTCATGTGCCCGCGCGCTGCCATCGCGAGGTTTAGCGTACTAATACTACAACGTCACTTCTGGCCTCGTCTTCTCGTGATCACGTGAACGACGTCTGGCGTAGTAGACAAATTGCAGGTCACGTGACAGCATTGACGCAAAAACTGTGTCGTCACAAGCTGAAGCAATGAAACGTCATGGTTATTGTAGGCGCACAAAGGATCATATACGTGCGGGACGCAGTAAATAGAGTTACCAATATTCAACAGAAAATCTCGTAGACGCCACATTTAAAACTGATTTCTAGCTAGGGATTCACTAACGGTAAGTAAATAAACCTTTGAGGCCGTACTTGATGTGGAGGATCGAAAAAATGGCGTGAGCAATGTCCTTTTAACTGAGACAACTTTTGAAATAATTAGAAAATAAAGCTAACTCGTTGATTGTTTTTACGGCAGGATCGTAGCCAGACCACATCTAAGCACACGCTAGTGTGTCACGCCAGGTTCGGCAACAAACATCACAACAAACATCACATCAATTCAATTGTCGAGGTTGTAAACCATCATAGCGCGACGCCATTGCGTCAGTGTCTTATATCTTGAAGCATAGTTGGGCACATTTCAGGTACTTGGGGGAAAATTATAATGCGGTACAAAAGCTAAAATTGTGTTGAAATCGAGAGCAATGATCCACCTCACAAAAATTAACTCGTGTAGGAATGCCAGTTAAGCTCCTTTCAGTGAAAAATCGGACCCTCAATAACATAGAAAATTTGTTACTAGTTACTAGCTAGAGCTATAGCTAGTCCGCTCATACCCACGTTAATTTCCATAGGGTGATTATTCATCGATACCGAGATAACGGGAAGGCTTCCAGCTATGAAATTGGACGAATGGATGCAGTACAATACGAACTGCGTACCTTTTATGGTTTAAAGCCTGGGGTACCTTGTATGGTTTGAACCAACTGTAAAAACAAAGCAAAATAAACAAAGCCAAAAACTGGTAAAGAGGCCACCAAGTTGAGAGTGGTTCGGCCCTTCAAAGAAGTGATATCAACACACCAAAACTGAAAAAAAAAAATACAAAAAAATTAAAACCAAACCCAAAACCTATAAAAAGATGATTAAGTTGAGAATGGTTCGGCCTATAGGCAAATGGTAGTAGCAAAGTGTTGAAAACCAATTTCTTGTTGACGTGGCACTTTATTACAAATCTGCATGGTAGTGGAGTTGAGTCTAATACACAATTAAAAAAAAAAGAAGTGATATTATATCAAAAACCAAAACTGGTAAAAGGAGCCGCCAAGTTCCGAATTGTTCGGCCCTTCAAAGGAGTGATCTCAACACAACAAAACATTCGCCAACTTAATCGCACCGAATAATACTTTGGACGTTGAATGAAAACTTGAACATTGCTACCGAAAGTAGCAATGTTCTAGTTTTCGTTTAACCTTCGAATTATTGAGCGGTGCGATTAACTTGGCGAATTCGGAACTTGGCGGGCCCTTTTACCAGTTTTGGTTTCTGATATGATATACATTGGCAGTGAGTAAAATTCTAGCGTGGTGTACATTTTAAAATCGTGGGTGTGCAGACAGAACAGAATAGCTAATGCACTACTGGTGAGTGCCAGTTTGTGTCTTTTTAGATGCTCCTTTACCAGAAAATAAAGAATCATTTTTTATTTTTTTATTATTTATTGGGATTTTGGGTTCCGGCCATGTTGAGGATAACGACGGTTAAATCCTGACTGTGGGCCTGGTTTAAGGTAAGATTTAACTGAACCGGGATCAAAACAGAAAAGAAACATGAACAGTTAGTTCATGAATCTAGACACATGCTAGTGTGGCGCCACCAATTAGATGATCAGTGAAGAGATGATAAAATTGTGATTGAGTGAACAATTCCAGCTTCATTGCGTAATTAACATTAACCTGGGGAGGAGCAAATGAAAGGGATATGCGCTGATTGAGTGAGCGAAGCGAACAAAATGAAGCATGTGAAGCATGGACATACAATAAACCAAATCGTGTCAATTTGACTAATGTAACGGCTAATTGAGCAATGGAAAATGTGAAACTTACGAATGTGAAAATTTATAGACATAAAATTCCTCCAGAAAAAAAAAAGGATCATAGATGAAAATAGGATTTTTTGTACATTCACAGTCCTGTGAAGGTACGATATCCACCCACAACCAAAACTTGGTATAAGAGAAGACGCCAAGTTTCCAAAAAAGAGTCGGGCCAAAAAAGTAGTGATATCATTCAACCAGAGAAAGGCCGCCAAGGTTAATCCCACTATAGCCAAGTTAATCGCACCGAATTATACTTTGAACGTTAAATGAAAATTTGAAGATTGCTACAGCGAGTAGCAGTGTTCTAATTTTCATTTAATTTTCGAACTATTATTCGGTGCGATTAACTTGGTTAATAAGATTAACCTTGGCGGCCTTTCCCTGGTTGAATGATATAACTACTTTCAAAGGCCGACTCTTTTTGGAAACTTAGCGGCTTCTCTTATACCAGTTTTGGTTTTAGGTGGATTACACATTTCAATTGTATCTGCAGCAGGCCCAGAAGCAGAACACGACGAGGTGTCTTCCCAAATTACAAAAAAAAACATTTTGGTGTTTTGGTTGCATTGGCATCAGTGACAAATCGCTAAGCGAATGGTAAACAAGTCTCGACATACATACATAATTCATTTGCCACCAGCAGCAAATGACACGATCATCATTATATTTTCTTCGCAAGTAGGCGACGAGTGTCTGTTTGGCATCGTCATCAACTGTTTTTGAAATGCAGTGATTGCATTGTTTGCCTCGAGTGTCAGACGTCAAAGAGTTTACCGTAAAATTGGCGCCATGGCGACGGCACGAGGATGCTGTCTCACTTTTGTCATAACGTAAATACAACACTCTCTTTTAATAGTGCCAGTGTGAGAGGTCGCACAAACCTGCTGATAGACTCTGGCTCCGAGGCGACGAGATGCCTGTACCAAGGGAGTTTCAAGACGATTCGACCCATAGTTTTACAGAAAATTCCCCATTTAAAATATCATTAGAGGTAGGGACGTAGACCCCCCTCATCAGAATTAAAATGAAGAGAGCTCTCCCATCCCAAAAAATACATAATTAAAATATACCCTTCCATATAGTACAAATCTATGTAACTGAGATGGTAGTTTTGTTTGTTTGTCTGTTTGTGTCCGCAGTGGGAATTTCGATAAACCTTATCGTATCGAAGTGCGCAGTGGGAAGCTCGATAATCTTTGTTCTATTGCAGTCCGTAGTGGAAATCTGGATAGTCTTAAGTCTTTTGTTTGTTTGTGTGTCTTAAATTTTAATTGTCTGTATCATACACGTCGATAGCCATGTAAAGTTCTTTTTCAAGCAAAACTAAAACTATTTTAAAACATCTCCATTCCAATTCAATATATTTCGACCAAACTTGCCCAGATAGTAGATAGGTATGGAAGGTATATTTACACCAAAAATTATGTAATTCTGTGCAAGAGTAAAAGTAGGGAGTCACACGTAAACTTAAAAACTGTTCACTTCTTGTTGTTGTTCTGGTTCTTATATGTACTTGTTCTTGTGTTACACCGTTTCAGAAAAACTACTGCAGCTACCTAAAATATGAAACATAATCTAAGCCAGAAATTTTGCATTGTAAGCTGCTTAGGTGACATTCCTTCACGAGTTACTTTTTGTCAGGTGTGTCATTGCACTCCATTTTATTTTACCGCATTATTTTTTCCCAAGTGCCTGAAATGTGCCCAATTATGCCTCAGGATATTAGACATTTGCGCTATGGCGTCGCGCTACAATGGTTTTAACTCCTCGACAATTCAATTGATGTGATGTTTGTTGCCTAACTTGGCGTGACACACTAGCGTGTGTCTAGATATAAAATGAGGTTTCAATCAACGTTTACATTCTGTTTAGTCGAAAAGCTTACTAGTAGTACAGTTGCCAAATGCTGATTTTTGGCCTAACCTAAAAAACCTGTCTGCACAAAATGTTTTTGCGCAAAGATGTTCTACAATATGTCCCTACTCCAAAACATAATGATGCCACCTTGGCACCCTTGGGGAATTCAAGATGCATCCAAAATGGCGACAACAAAACGGTTTTTTGCTTCTAGCGAGTAAACCGTTCATCCGATTGAAAATTAACCGTGGTTACCAATTATGTTTAGAATAAAATTTCCTTCAAGAAAGGTTCTATTCATATTTTTGGTAAAATTATTCCTTCTTGCCGAAATTCGTTATTTAAGTTATTTTAGGCCGTAAACGCATGTTACATATACAATTCCGTCTTTAAACAGCTGCAGTACCCGTTCTAATTCGGTAAATGTACGAGATTAGGCTTAGATGAAAAATGAAGATGTATATTTTCCAACAAGGGTAATTAAAGCGATTTATATTAATTAGGAGCTAAGCTACGGCAGTTTACACACGTTGTAGCACTGTGCGTTTCGCTCTATTTTGCCACATGTTTTATCTTTAAACTGCTGCACCACCAGTTGTGTAGGTGCGCAGTGACTTCTGACTTTGGTCTGTGAGCTATGCTATTGATTATCTACAGTGCTGGGGTTTTATACAAGAGGGTCAGATCCAGTTGACCAAACTGCGGACGCGTAGAAGAGCTAGCCTGGCTACGGTCCTCCTGATTGGCACTCGCCCTCCAGTAGAATAAATCCAGGTAGCTGATTGGTGGATGCGTCATTTGAAATTCGAATATAGTGTATCACAACTATGTCGAGATTTGTGTACAGTAATACAAATTGGATTTAGTGAAGTGAGTGAAGCAGCATTAGAGAAGATGGGGCAATTACTGTTACTGGCTACTGTAATAAATAAAAGTTTAACAGGCCAATGTAAAGTTTAATGCAAAGGATGCTGAATGATCCAAATTAATTCTTAACTGGGAGCAACATAATTTTTAAGTGGAATATTTCAATTGAAGTGGGCGAAGTTTTTACTTAAAGCTGAAAAACGAAGTGAGTGCATCATAGGCTTAATGCAGTTTTTGTACCTTTCTTGGAGTTTTTCACCAATAAAAATTATAGAAGAAGAATTGAAAATAATCTACTAATATAATACCCAACCTCAGGAATTAATCAGCAGCATCATCATCATCATCAACAGCAGCAGCAGCAGGCGACAATTAAAAGTAACGTTTTGTTCTCTGCTACAGTTTAAAGTAACGTTGTTTTTCATTCTTTGTGCGCTTGCTATGTCTTTGCTACGATGCCTAACAATTCTTGGAGCACGTGTTATGTATTACGAACGTTCGCCCGAACAGTTGATTGTTGATGGGTAAAATGAAAAAAATCCGTGTTTCAGCAAATGCATATAACAGGGGTGGCTGCCAGGAGTACCAGCTTTTTTCACATTTTTTTTCACATTGCTACTTTTCATTTTTTCACATATTTGCTTTTCGTTTTTTCACGTTTTTCACATACTTTTCATTTTTGTATCACTATTTCTTGTTTCATATATCAAACCAGTTTCACAATTCTTTAATAATTTTTTTTTCTTTTCCAGTAACCATTCCAGTTTCTCGGAAATGCTTGAATACTAATGCCGACTTACTCAGTGATAGCATTATTTTAAGGATTCAATAAAACACAGGTATGCGTCTTTTTTGGGGCTGCGCCAAAATTTCGACGAAATGTCCTGTTAACCTTTACTTGCATGAATTAATTTCGGCTACCTTTTTTTTTTAAAGATTGTATGGGTCAGTAGTGGGATTCGAACCCTCATTCGCTTTGTTTGGACACGAGGACGCTGACTACTCGGCTAATGCTGCTCGCTTTGCTCGGGTCCATGGGGCCCCTTAACAAACTTCAAGAGGGGAGGGGAAGAGGGGGAGGGGAAGGGGGACGAGAAGGGGAAATCACAATAAGTGCTTACTGAATGTGCGCATCAAGCAGAAGGGGGAATACGGGAAGGTGCCGGGAGGGGATGGTTGTATTTGTTTTTTTGGGGGAGGGGGAGGGTTAATAAATTTATAACCAAACACCAGGAAGGCTGGGGAGAAAGGCAGGGAGGTATACAGACCCGCCACTGTGGAGGGTGGTCGGGGGGGGGGGGCGGAGAGGGGGCCGGGGGGGTGCAGATTGGTGGGAGGGGGGAGAAATTGAAAAAAAGCCACGATGCACCGGAGGGCGTGCTGTGGGGTATGGGGTGGCAGGGTGGTGGGGGGGGGGGGGAGAACAAACACCGAGGGTGCCGGAGGGCATGCAGTGCATTACGGGGGCACTCGGAGGAACAGGGACAGGGTTGGGGAGTGTGAGTTGGGGGGGGGAGTCAGAAATTGAAAGCACCAGTTACTTTTCTAACACGACGACACACCGGGAGAGACTAACTCAAGGAAATTCAATTACCATGCAGCATGCACGGGTCCAGCTAGTCGCAGAATAATATTCCTAGCGCAGACACTGCATGGAAGAATTTAATTACAAATGTACGTCGGAAAAAGTGGTTAAAAATTCGTTGAAGTCGGTCCATTCCCGCTCCAAACAAAATCCACCAGAGCCCAGTAGTCCATCCATTTTAAGCAATTTTAGTAATTTTGAAACGTTTAGAAAGCTCAATTTTCGAATTTGGATCCCCCTTGCAGCAAATACCTTTTACTTGTTTACTTTTGTCAAATTTTACTTTCATTCTCGGAAGGTGAGGTGTGGCGGGGAACCGGGAGCGGGAAGAGCAACTTGATAAGAATTAACCCGTACCGTACCCAAACAAGTTAGCTTAACTTGTTCTGATGGACTGAGCTGTTCTCTTGTGATCCATAACAAACCCCTTAACAAATTTGTTGTTTATATGTGTATACACCTTTTGAGTTTTGAACTCATAAAGTGTTTTTTACATCACAAGGGCTGTCAATATAATTTTTCCGATCATTGTTTACAGAAATAATTTGTTTGATTTGTTATTGCTTCACCATTAACGTTATCAAACAAGAACGAATTTGTGCGTTACTAAGTGGTGTAACTGTGACCTTGGGGGTTGTTTTTCTTCTCTTTTTATCAGGCTACTAACGATCCAGACTTGACTCTGAACTTTAGTGACTGGAATGTTTGTAAATGTTACACAGCTACCTGTAACCAGGCCGGGACTGGCTTTAGGGCTAAGGTGTCAATAGCACATGGGCCTTCTCGTTGAGTGGTGGGGGTACCTAATATTTATGCGTATAGAGCAGTGACATTTGCCGCCATATTAGCACCAGTATGGGTTTTGGAGGGGGCATCACCGACCGTCTAACTGGAAAATCTTCCAATGGGATAATTGTCTAAAATCTGCCTAAATAAAAAACCTGGAAAGCATCTAACGGAATATCCTATAATGGATAATTGTATAATGGATAAACGTCTAACTGGATTAACGTCTAACTGCGGTTTCTGATGTTATATGTATATCCGCAGCGAGCGCGTCAGCGCGAGCGAGGCAGGGATATTAGACGCTTTTCCATTATACGAATTTCCAATTAGACGCTTTTCCGTTATACGAATTTCCTGTTAGATGATGTTCCGTTATACTGTTTTCCGTTATACGTTCTTCCAATTATGCGATTTTCCAGTTAGACGATTATCCCTCGCCCCGTTTTGGACGGCGTAACTACAAGGTGCACTACATAAAAATGGAGGAAAAAACAACGGAAGAGCGGATTTCTTAGGCTTAAAATAACGTTGTTTTCTCCAACAACAAAAATCGCGCGTTTTAGGTTTAAGAAATCATTCTTCACAGCATCGGCTTCAGTATGACGCCCTTCTGTTTATCTCTGAAGTGCCCCATGCAGCTAACCCATTAAGGCTCCAGCATAGAGTTATATACAATAATACTACGCCGTGTCACTGCTCAATAGTTACAAGTGTAATATTTGTTGCTGTCAAATTGTTTTTTTCGTTGAAATTTCCTCGTTGGTCTTAAAATTTGGCCCCTCTTTCGATTATCTGATGCTTCGAGTTCCTACGACTTGCACAGTTACAATTTGAAAATGTTAATTCGAAAACCCCCCTCCCCCTCCCCCTCCCCACCCACTTCCTTCAATGGATTGTTTGGAGGCTCTTTAAAACGTCATGCACGTGGCCTCAGAGCCCCCAGCCCGAGCCTACTTGTAACTGACCAACCCTCATCCTTACTTCAGTTTTTTTTTTTTTGTAAATTCGGTAATCAAAACTTATCGGCAATCTACCGAGAAAGATTGGACCTATTTTCAATCCAAATGATTCAAACTGTAGTCTAGAAGCCTTTTTCAAAAATGGCGGTCATTTTGAAAAAGAAATGCGTCACTATACAATCTGGAACGCAAGGGCGTTTCTGAAGACAAGCAAAGAAACCCCCGTCGTAGCATCCAGGGAATGCAACGGAATACAGTGTGTAGATGTAAATAAAACTACGTGTCATCATGTGAGCAGGAATCGAGCTTGGGAACTTGGGAACTTGTGAGCAGGAATCGAACGTAAGTATTTTTCGTAAAGATGGCACACACTGGCTCCAGCTGGTGTCCGCGGATGCTACGATAGGAGTTTCTTTACTAGTGTTCTTAAGAGCCGGGTTAAAAGGCAAGGAATCCACTCGCTGGCCACCCTCGAATCATAATTCAATATAAAAACACACGCGAAAATCTGCTCTTTCAGAATGCAAACAGCTCCCCAGTGTCCTAAAAACCCTTCAAGAGTGTGCGATAAACATATCAACAGTTTGTTTTTACGTTTAGAATTTAAAATCTCCAATTTTAATTTGTGCTACGCAGTCAGGAAATACTACACGGAACCAGGAGCTAATTAATAAAACCATGCACGTTCTAACGGAGTGTCCATGTTCTAACTATCACTTTGTATTCCATTCCCGGACCTGCAGGCCAGTTGATAAAATCGCCTGAATCCTATCATACAAAGCAGCACGTCAACTTTCCGGCACGCGCGTCAACTAGCATTCAGTCAGAAGGAGAGACACGTGATTTCTACCCCAGTCGGCCTTAGCTAGAAGAAGCTCTGCTTCACCGCATCACGCCTGTGGAACGCTGCTGCACGAGGAGGTCCCGCATGCCTGGAGTAATCGTAGCACGAGCGATATTTTTTGGCACCCATCTATTGGGTTAATACCTATTTAACGTATTTTTAACGTGGGTTTATCCAGAAAATAGTTACGCCCATCGTTCCACTTTTGTCCGCATGGGGTCACAACCCAGAACGAGGGATGATATGTGCGGTAATATTGTAATGGCCACTCCGTTTGTCGCTCCAGAATTTATAATATCCGTCATTTTTTTGTATGAAACTCCTCCCACCACCAAAGCACCGCTCGAAACTGAGTACACCAAACCCACACAACATCGTGACGTGAGTAGATAAGAGCCCATCTGTGAATGGCTGAGCTCACATGACGTAGAGATGACGTTGCTAACCAAGCCAATCAGTAATTAAAAGAACCAAAGATGGCGTAGTAGAAACGGTTTTCGGCGTTAACCCGTGAGTCAGATTTCCCTGCCTTTAACAGCAGCTTCATTTCTCTTTGTGTAATTCGAAAGTATCAAGGACCGCGGTAGCGGTCCTTATGTAAGCCTCAGCATGAACTTCCATGTTAAACGTCAAACTTTGAACTCCTATAGTCTCGCCCAGAATTGACATAGACCAACGAAATTCGGTATTTGGGGTCGTGTCGTAACTATTTCACCACATTACAAATTTTAATGACAACAATCAAACCGTTCGGCGTCCACAGCATGGCCATTTCTTGTTGTTGTTGTTGTTGTTGTTGTTGTTGTTGTTGTTGTTGTTGGGACTCTTTGCCCTCACCTGGAGACCGAACCAC
>JAHWFP010122923.1:0-30566 GCA_023313725.1 Lithobius niger | reverse complement strand
CAGTCTGACATATAAGTCCAAAAGGCAACGTAAATAGGTTTGCATCTGTATTTAGTTACTGGATTCAGTGTTTCAATACGGCCATACACCAAATAGAGCCAATCCCTAGCATAGAGCGCAGTCCATGTTGGGATCACCAGTATGGCTGTGCTTGCCATATATGACAAGCATAGCCATACCGGTGATCTCAATATGGATGTACTCTATGCTAGGGATTTGCTCATTTTCCCTAGCATAGAGCACTGTCCATATTGTGATAATATGGACTGCACCATATAATTATGTCTAGCACAACCATAGTGGAGATCCCTACATGCACGCACTCTATGCCTGGGATCAGCTCAATTTGGTGAATAGCCATGTTGAAGAACTGACCCTAGAAGCATATTCAGTTAAAAATAGCTGAACTACATTGGTTGATGGTTCCTTTGATGTTGTTTTTCTTGTTGAGACATGGTTAGATGGGCATGTTAGTCCCATGACCTGCCTTATAAAATTCTACGATGTGACTGTGGCTTCCATGCTGGTGGTATTGCTGTACTTTTTAAAATCCATCTGGCCAATACTTTGACTTTGATCTGCACATTTGCTGACATTGTTCTCAGTTTCGACATTGCTCTCAGTTTTGACATGGGATCAACTTCTGCTCACTTGTCGTGAGGCTATAATCATTAAATACAAATTAGAATGCCGTTCTTAAAACGAATGATTTTGTTAGATCGAATATAACAGACAGGAAACCGAACAGTTTCATCGGTGATTTTAACATATCTAAAATAAGATTGGGCGAATTCGACGTGTTGTGTTCGATCACAGGAAAATTCTGGGGTGGGTTCCAAACTTGGCTGTCAGGCAACTTGTTGATAAGCCCACGCGTCGTAAAAGTTTTTTAGATCTGATTTTGGTGGATATTGACCATCTTGTTATAGACTAAATGTTGAGATCCTTGATCACTATGGAAACAGCTCTGTAATACTCTTTCGTTCTCTATTATTGGGAGAGATGACCTGGTAAATACCACTGACTCATTCACTGTTACGCGTTTCTTAAATTAAGAAGTTTACATAATACACTGGCATGCATTGACTGGTCGATTGCTTTTTGGAATGTGGCGAATGTCGAGACAGTGTGGAAAATCTTCCACTCTCGTCTTTCTGCAGCTGTTGAAAAATGCCCTAGCCCCTCACAGATAAGTTCGAAATTATGATCGAATATTTTATCCACGACAGATAAATAAGAAAACGTTATGAAGGAGGTTTCGAATTTCCAGAGACCTGGCATCTAAACTTGCATACTCAACTTACAGTAAATGTATTTCTTGCAAACTAAAGAATCTAGAAATTGATTGAGAACATAAATACGTGATAGCTGAATAAAATATCTCCGTGTTGTCTAGTCATTAAAAAAAACCGATGCTTCACGGGATATTTCCCCCATCTTTTCTCTAGTGGCTTCAACCTGATAATAAAAGACAATATACTCTAAATGAAGCTTTTAATCGAAATTGTTGCCCGATTACGGAAAAAATTCAACTTTACCATTATTAACTAAATCCATACTTTCCATAAAGTCAGCAATTGTTAATGTTTTGGTCTCTTTCAAGAACAGTAACACTTGAACCAGTTGGATTTTCTATAGATTCTATAAAAAATTTGCATGCGATCTTAGTATGCCACCTTTTTAATCTTTCATCCTGTAAAGCATCAAAGATTAAAAAAGGTGCAGGAAATTGGCGTCGGTTACCCGAGTTTATAAAAGAGGCAATGCTTTCTCAAAACTATCGTCCTATTTTTTAACGTGTGTCCCATGTAAAATATTGGAGCATATTATTCGTAATTAATTACTTTCATTTTATTTGAAACAATTTCTGATCCAAATTAATATGGTTTTGTATCTGGGCATTCGACCACCTTTCAAGTACAACAGTGTCTTGATGACTGGACCATGCATTCTGATATTGGTGAACCTACAGATGTAATCTTGGTTGTTTATGCCAAGGCTTTTGACTCAGTTCTCATCCAAAACACTGCTCAAAGCTATTAATCTTTGGATAGGTGGTTGCGTTCTTCTCAGCATTTGACTTTCGGTCATATAGTCTACGGTATGTGAAAATATTAAAATGTGACCTCGGAACTCAAACGTGTAATTAGTGGGTTCTGTTATCAGCCCATTATTATTCTGTCTTTACATTTCTGATCTTCGGGCTGTAAACCAAGTTGTTGAAGTACTCACATTTGCTGATGATGTTAACGCGAAATTATTGACATGTCTAATTGCCTCTACTTATCTTCTGCCCTGTCATATTTGACGATGTGTTCTGATGTGTAGCAGCTATCGTTGTCAGCTGACAAGTGTAATGTTTTTCACATTAGCCCTTCAAATGTTTCTTGATTACTCTATCTCTGGCTTCCGATTGCATCATGTATCTGTTGTAAAAGAGTTGGGCGTTGGGTTTGATGCAGATGTATAATTTGCTTCTCACTGCTGCATTGTTGTCAAGATAGCAAAACAGAGAACAGCTATTGTATGGAAATTTTTTATGTCTGGGGATAGCAGAACTTTATTTTCGGTCTTTTGTGCCTTTGTGAGACCAATTCTGGAGTATGCCAGCCCGGTCTGGTACCCTCATCGTGCAAAGGATGTAGCCTTGGTCTGTTCTGTGCAGTGCTATTTCACTAAAAGTTAACCTGGATTGGCTGGAAGAAACTAGAACGACTGAAGTTTTTGAGAGTGGATCGGCTCACTGGAAACTCGGCGACTTAGGCGAGATTTTCTCAATTCAACCTAAAGCAAAACTAAGGGACACTCCCTGAAACTAGTGTCAACAGCCTTTTTAATGTGTGGTAGAAAGATTTTTGAAACGTGTAGTAAATGTTTGGAATGCATTGCTGAGAGATGTGGTTATATGGCACCTTCGTTGTTTGTCTTGAAGAGGAGATTGGGAGATGTAAATAATGTACTTTTTCGGTTTGTTAGATATATTTGAATCTGCCATTTTAAATGGGCAAGGTATATGGCACTCGATCACTGACCCTTCCTTGATCTGTTCCTGTTCTATTGCAACAAGCATAATTGTTATTATTAGTAGTAGTGAATGTGCATGTGCTCTAACCAACAAGCAGAAAAAAAAATGCTAAGGGAACCAATCCCATTCCTTAAAAATATATTTGTTAAAATACCGGCAAAAGTTGTCAATTTCATTTGCTGGTTTTGTGGTTTGGTTGTGGGTGGCACCTACTATGTGCAAAAAAAACTGTATTAGCCAAAATTGTAACTGTATATTTCATGACCCAAAATTTGTTCCTGTCGATGTCAAAACTCTTGGATAAAATTTGTAAATAAATGAATGCTTATTAAAACATTAAAAATCTTTTGTACAAGAATTGTCCACCTATGAGCTGAGCAGTATTGAAAATAATCTTAGTCGAAATTCTGGATTTCAGTTTTTGAAATTTTAATGTGGCAATTAATCACCGATTGAAAGCCTGGAATATGGCTACCGCAATCTAGCACTTAATTGCTATACTATCAATTGTTTGCATGAAGGATGCACAAATGCCATTTCTTCTAATGCAACAAACAATTAAGCCACGTGCTCCATTAATTATTGAGTTAAAGTTCATGCAACTGGAAGCAAGAATTAAAGATTATCAATATTACTACCACTAGATGGTGCCAAGGTATTTTCGTACGATTTTCAATCTTTGATTGTCTGCTACTACTACTTTAACGACAATTCTGCAGTACACTGCAGAGCTGAATATATCCCACACAAATTACTGCTCTTTTGTGCAAGATATTCACTTATATTTTGTTCTTTCCATGCAGCGCACTGAAAATTATCTCTTGAGTTGCATAATTTTTTTATGTAAAAATCTGAATAGACAAAGTTACGGGAAATGCAACGTAGGCTATATACTGCATAAATTGTCTTTCGGTTCTGTGTTGCAAAACGTTACTGTACTGTAACCTAGGAATTGGAGATATCGTAATTAAATAATTACATTATACGATTTTATTTCACAGTACCGAATCTAAAAGATCATCAGTAGTGTGGATTGCGCTACTGGAAGACAGATCGACTACTTCCACAATACAAATTCTCATCACCTCGATCTGTGACGTCACAGACGAGGCGATGAACTGGGGTTAGTGTTAGTATGATGATGAAATTCTTATAGTGACTTGCATTTTTTTATTAAGTTTGGCGTGGAGACCTTCGGCATCGAAGCATGGGAGTAGAAAGAACAATAGCTTCCGGTTGTGGGTATAATATAGTGGCTACTCGCTCTCTGATTGGTCAAGAGCCGTTCACGTGATCACTCGCTCTGAGCGCCCTTCCTGTTGGTGGTAGGAAATGGAAGGAGACGACCTCGTGTGGTGGGAATTGGTATTGAATTTAATGTAGAAGGGTGTCCCTTCCTTCCTTCTGATCGGTAGGAAAAATGGAATCTTCCGGGAGGTTACTAGTCCAATATTATAGTCTGTACTTGTATATGATTAACAGATCGTTTTACTCATAACAGATCGTTTATTACAAAACAATATCACTACAAACAATGCAACATGCTGACTCACGTTACCGGATTACAATTCATTTAATGCATATACTATAATGTCCATATGCGAGACTGGTTATGCCATCATCTAATAGATACCTTTTGTCATCATAAGCAGTTAAACTTCTTTTATTATGCTCCTCTGTCCTTATCACATGAGTTTTGCTTCTGATAAAATTCATCTTAAAACTATAAACATTTTGCTCTCGCAATACATCTAAGTAATGGTTGTGCATTATTTCCTGCTTTAATACGTCTTTGTATACCCTTTCCGGTAAGTTTAGTTACATTACCATATAACAAAGAATACATTTTAGCCTTGATACCACAAAATTCAACAATCGGGATAGAACACGTTTCATCCTTAAACATGTCTGGTACTTTTTTGTTCAGTAAAGAATACAAAGCATGGTCTATTGGATAATTGCTCGTCTCATACCTATCTAGGTTTAACAACATGTCTGAATATATGTTATCGGTATACACTTGATAGCAAAGACTATCTGTATCTGTAAACAATAGAGATGCATTGTTACCGTACAATGATTTGATGTGTCCATAGTGAAAGTCATACATTATGTATTTGCTAAGATCGAGAACGCTGAAACCAACATAGATTGGTCTATTGAGAACTACTTTGGTCTTCTTCATTTTAAAAATCACAACATTTTCATCAATTATCACAAAATTCTCCATATTTGGTTTACATGTTAACTTGCGGGCTTTAGTCTAACTAGTTGCGACTTTCACGCTAACACGTTTGCGTAGGTCCTCGATCATCTTACCATAAAGAGCATTAGACATAATTTTATAAAAGTCTTTATGAAAAGGGTTCGTAGCGGCCTGTCGTTTTGTTGTATTCAATTCTATATAGGGTTTCAGCCAAGCCTTTTGCGAAAACGACAAAATACGGTGGATCTTTGTTAGTATCATTCCTTGCAAAAGGTAATACTTCAAAACTCTATAATGGATGACATAGTTTCTTTTGGAATACAAATTCTGAGTACGCTTTCTTGAAGTATGTGAAAAGTTTAGAATTTCATGTAAATGTTGACAATAAGGTGATAATTGTTCATAGCGAATGTTCAAAGGTTCAGGACAAAGAGGATAATCAGAATGTAGATCATGGAGATGAGTCAGATAATCGAGATCTACTTCTAGAATGAAACCAGTTTGGTTATCATCTTCAATAGTTAGAACATTTAAATCTCTAATTTGATTCGGAGTAAACCAATGAAAATTCCCAAAAGGCAACATTTGACTGAGACTCCAACCGTAGAGGTTATTCGCATCTAAATAGATAATGTAAGAGAGTAGGTCATTGGGGGAATAACTTTCACCTAGCAAAGGGTTGTTAGCACGAGCAAAACGTTTCATAACCATGCTAACGCCTCCGCGTATCCCTTTCTCGTTGAACAGATGTTGGTCAATATCTGTCAGTAGCTCTAGCTGTATTTTAGTCATCTTTAAAGCGGCAGAAAAAGTTAGCCCCGGACTGCTATAATAATGAGCTGGATCAAGTTTGTAACATTCCATACAAGTTTTTCTAAAATCTGTAAAGACGCAAGCTAATAACAAACAATCCAAACGTAAAGTTTCGACAAGTTGCTGGCTTCTGTGTGAATTCGTCCCACTAACTCTATACTTTTAGAATTTGCGATAGCAGCTTTCCTGTTATCAGCAGTATTCCACATGGCAGCTCCCAACTGACAGTCTTTAACAGCATTAGAGTAACTGAGCAACGTTTGCAGGTAAGCTTTATATCGATAGGTGTCGCTACCTCCAGAAATCAGCTGCCCGTTGAAATAACAGTCCACTTGTGAAAAAAGAGATTGTAGAAATAGGTTAGTAGACGTTATGAAAGCGCTCAATGCATCAGTAAGATCTTCTCCAGCGGTGTTTACAACTTTCAGTTTTAAGTAAATACATGTTTGTGCCAAGTACAAATAGTCTGCTGTTCCGTCAATCTGAAATTCTATAGTTGAACTAGGCATTGCAATAGGGTGGTATTCGACATACTGATTGCGTTCTATAGACACTTGTGTTGGTGGAACTTCCAATATGTCCAATTCTGATTTCAAACACTCACAAGATGTAGGATGAATGAAAGACATTTTTGTTAAAAAAATGCTATCTTGAACCACTTTCTTATTTTTCTTCTTCTTCTTCTTTGCTACTGTAACTGTTCGTCGTCTCTTACTAGTATTCCTCTTGGAAGAGTTGCGTCTTCTCTTGCGTCCACTACCAGATTTACTGAACCTAGCCTTAACATCACCTAATATTTGTTCACCAGTCTCCTGTAACCTATCCTTTGCACTCTGTTTAAAAGTTTTACCGGCAATTGAATCTTGTGCGATATTACTTCCGGCTCCTAAAGCTTTGCGTCATAAATAGCTGCCGACTGAACGAACGAAAGGCATAGCATATTTAGATATACTAGAAAATAGGTTAGCAAGGCCATGACCAGCCTGGAACCTTGCTCCTGAATAAACGTTTAAACCACCTGCTTGTCTTCGATAGTGAGCTGTAGAAGGGCAACAGGAAGCCATTGTTTCGTTTACAACCTTTTCCGTCTGATGTGCAAAGTGACAATGGTGTGGCCTTGGGAAGAGAACGGTATTATATCCCCATAGGCGTCACAAAATTTAATTTCTATTGTTTGCACGGTATGTTGTAACAGCATATAATAATGGGGAGAAGTAAAAATAACGGACTGACTCGTGCCTGACTCTCCTATAACGTTAGTTATTCTTAACAATTGGGAGTAACTGTTGCCAACAGGCCTCGGATTTATTAGATTTGTATAAACCCAAATAATTATTTTCTGGAAGGTTGTTGTTATCGTGAGGTGAAGGATTAACTGCTGTGACGGTTAATTCAGCTCGAGTTTTATAAGAGATGCTTTTATCTAAAACAAATACAACACTCCCCATTGTAGAGAGAATTCCATCATCGTGATAGGGGTAAAGTGGCAATTGATTTGGTTCAAAGCCTAACCTGCGAGCCATACGGTTTCCCATTAATAATCGAATGTACAGATTAGTGGTTGGTCTTATGTCATTATGATTGACGTAACGTTTTATACTGCTATTGTAACTAATTCTAGGTCTTTTTCTCTTTTCGTAATCTGCATCATGAAAAGGATGTTCCTTTCCTTTATAATCGTCAAATTTTTATCTCCTAAACTCTGCTATTTCCCTATTTATCGCTTCTACAAGGTATTCAATGGCTGCAGGCGTCATTATATCTAAATTTAAAACATTTAAGATTACATCGTCCTCGCCAGCTCTCATTACGAACGGTTTATAGTCCATTCTTAAAGGAAACTGCATCTCTACTAAGGCAACCTCGTATTCATTTGAAAGATGAAGCATTTCTGGCAGATAATTTTTGTAATGAGCCAATGTGTTATCAGGATAGACATCAAAACTGCCGTTAGAGGGAAGTGTTACGTAGAGATTATCAAGTAGGTCCATCTTGAACGATATCTGTCACCTAACTATTAAATTGCGGACCCCACCTGCCCATTTAACGTAAAAATGAGTCACACCTGCTACTTTTTTTTGTCAACACACGTTCTATTCTGTAAACATTGTCCAGTTTTACAATAGGTTGCAGTTCCTGAATGTAAAAAGTCCCTTTTATGGGTTCAGATTGGTAGTCCTTTATCGTGGAAACAGGTGTTTTGTAACGATTATTTTTAATTTTACTGGCTATTGTAAAAGTTTCCTTAGTCCACTTTGGAATGTACCCAGGTGTAAAGACGTGTCTGATTTTTGTTATGCGCACTAACTGACCTATCTTCAAATCATTGCCACCACCATACAAATTTTTATAAGCTTCGCATTCCTTTTTTCTAATTGTAATTTCGTAAGGTCTAAACTTAATGCTACGATGAATAGAATTATTGTAAGAATTTACTATTTTATCTAAGACATCTACATAATTATATGTACCTGTATATGTAAACCAACGAAATGTACGACTTTTCACCGTTTTTATTGTCCTTTCGGCTATTCCCGCTTTAATTGAGCGATTATAGGTGTGGTACCATTAATTATTAAGAGAGGGAAGTAACGTTCTGACAGCTGCTGAGCAGTATTCTGAGCCTTCGTTGGAATGAAGGTACTCCGGTTTTTTTTTCTTTGAACAGTTTCTTTAAACCGGAAACCATAGCAGTTGCTGATTTGTTTTTTAAAGGAACATCTCTGAGATATTTAGTTAACACATCAACTGCAATCAAAATGTGTTGAATATTGTTATTGAAAGGAGCATATTTTTTTAAGTCAATGAGGTCTGACTGCCATATTTGATCTTTTTGATAAGCTATGAAAGGGTTACGCGTAAACTTGTGTCTAATGTCTTTATGCAAAGTATAAGCATCCTGAGATTTTAAGAATTCGTCTACCTGCTTTCTACTAAAGCCATATTTTTACCTTCACGATACAACCTCTCTTTCCCCCCTAACGACCCTGGAGAATTCGGGTCAAAGTAGATTTCTTTTAAAGTCGTCATAATCAAAAGTATTGACTATCATCAAACCACCCCAAATCTTTCTCAACTGGTTTCTTTGGTTTTTTATACTTTCTTCTTTGCGTTGCTACGCGACCTAATAAAGTATTAAGAGTTTACCATCCTGGTAGTTTATTAGCAACACGTTTTACATACTTTGTGCACGAGAACAAGCCCTGCACTAAATCGGCGACATTCGAATTTTTAATAGGTCGTCCTTGAAATAATAACTCACCCCTTTCGTTCCAAGAAATGTCACCTTCTGCCAAACGTTTGGCTACAACCGATCTATAATTTATAGGAACCGTTTCTACCAGTTCGTCAATGCTTGGTTTTCTGGCCGATGCACCATCTTCACTGTCGCTAGCCTCAGTCTGCTGTGGTGTGGTTTGAGAAGTTGCAGTCGTTTTTAAAGTTGTTGTTGTTGGGGGATTTAAAGCGCTAGTGCTACAAAAACTAAGTTGTAATGGTTCCTTTATTTTAGCTTGTTCACGATAATTCAAGTAGCACTGTAATATTTGTTGATACAACACAACCTTCTGATGGTCGTCAACATTATCTTGCTCTAATGTACTTTTCATTTGTTGGTCTAAATCACTGAGAGGTTTTTCAAAGGGCCTAACGCCGGGATAGTTAACATCATTTTTTTTTATACATTGTTAGTGTGAAAAAATTCTACCCAATAAACTGATTACTGGAGGGATCAATGCACCAAGAAAACCTTCACCTTTTTGATTTAGGGTTTTTACTTTTTTTTCCTGCTCACACGTTTCGTAGCTAACGACTTTAAAATACTTTTATATTTTCTTAACCTAATTTTTTTGGTTGATACTTAAAGGTATTTTACCTCGTAACACATTCAGACAGCAGCTATTTAAAACATCAAGAGCAGTAGGACATTGAGTGAGTAGGGTTTTTTTCACGGAGCGGTGAACCTTGTGCGATGCTAACAGCTCAAGGAGAGGTATGCACTGTTTCACTTTGTTCGTCTTCATTGTTTTATATAGACAATTGGTTGTTGAGATAAGATACAACTACGGTAGCGAAGAGAAGGATCCGTCGTTGCGTGAAGTTCTAACAGCAAGTGAGTGAATGGGTTACGAGTTGCGTCATTATATACCGTACACAAGAAATTGGCATAACCTAATTGCGTCCCCAAACTTTTCACTTGTGACAAATTACGCGGACTTTGTATCAATACAATATAAGTCGAGCAGACAGAAATGGTTCTCAAATTTTTATGAAACATATTTTGAACCGGTAAAATACAAAATAAATTTTTGTGATGAAAATATTTCACAAAAATATCAGTTATCAAACATTTTTGACTTGTTAAGTCACACATTTTATCGTCGATTAAAACAATAGTGGCTTGGTTGCAGTCAATAGCTTCTATCATTGCATGATCCACTGTTTGCGAGAACACTAAAGGTATATCACAATTCTGTTTCAAACGATCGTAGGCTTTTTGACAAATATCGTATATTACTAGACATTGAGTAGGTTTTGGAGTAATTAAGTCACAACTATTTAAAATAATGTCAACCGCAAATTCTGTTTTTCCCGAATTAGGCTGTCCTGCAACGATCATAGCAGCTGGTAGACGCAATCTACAATCAACCCACTCCATTTAAAAACAATAACAACAACAAGTAACAATGTAACGAGATTTTATATTGCTGTTAATCGATATGCATTTTACGATACCAGTCCAAATACGCCATAATAAATGGAAACTTATCAGAATATTCAAGCAGAAAGGCATCAAACATAAAATCAGCATATAAATAGGTATGACACCACCTAACCAGTCGCACTTCAAAACACAAATAATTCAATTCGTTGGTCTGCAATGAGTCTATTATCTCAGGGTCCTCCTGACTCATTTTTCCAATCCATCGTTTTCGTTCAATTTCTGTGGTGAGAGCTTTCACAGAGAAGTCAGTGGAGACTTGGCACAGTTTTAACAAATCCAAAACCCTCTTCCTTGTCGTTTCACAATTAAAATGCAAATAAATCCTTAAATGTTCATCAACTTGAGACTCTGCGTGCGACACTAAGTCGTATTCAACGCTAAACAATGTCAATGTCGTAAATGTCTAACCTCTGGCTAACAAATTGTTAGAAACAAAGCACCTTATTCCATAGCTCTCGCTCGCTAGAGTGGTCATGCTGTTACAACAGCTCAAATGTAACTGAATTATTTCGTTAAAATAAACAATATTAATAATATTATAGACTCACCCGATAACGTGTTTCAGCATGTTTTTTCCCTCACTGATTAGGCTTTGTTTTCCATCTCATGTTTCACTTTCATCACCATAGCATCAACTGCTGGGGTCACTGAACTCAAGGATGCAAATGATGAAATATCCAAATTGAATTGTTTCCCATCTTGACGTTCAAAAATGACATACTTCTTCCCATTTTCGTTCAGGGAGTATATCAAAATCTGTCCGGCGTCGAGTTCCAAATGTCCCTCTCCCTCAACCACCTGCATCTGGATGTTGGTGAAATTATCCTTTAGCATCTTCCATTGTGCTACTATGAATGGAATGCCGTGTTTGGACGGGAAAAATCTAGATGAAGCTCTATTGTATTCCCTCAAATGGATCATAATCATTTGAGCATAGACACCAACAGTAATAAAGACATTGTTGATGGCGTTTAATAGAATGCTCAACACTGGTAGTACGATAGAATCCATTTTTTTTACTATTTAAATAAAGAGAAAAAATGGAAAGAAAGAGAGAGGAAGAGACAAATTAGTCTTTACACCTCTTTTAAACAAATAAAATCAATTGAAAAAAAAAATTAACTTACACGATTTTGCAAGCACGCTTGGTAGCTGGTTGGAGTTGAATGTTTTGTCGGATGTATGTGAAGCCCATTGTAAATTTTTGTTTATATAGGAACGTCGCAATCTCTTAAGATTGTGAGCTTACAATATTGTTTTTTGAAAGTCGTGTTATGAGCGAGTGTCGAAGCAATAGGATCCCTTTTTTTTCCGGTTAATAACCTGTTTCTCTCCAGCTCTCACAAACACGGCAATGCTTTAATTAGAAACTCAAACATCATCCCGAAAACTAAGATTACTGTTGTGATCTCGGAGATCATTCATCTCAGCCTCTCTTAGCGTCAATGAACTAAAAAATCAAGATTAAGACGACATTCCCACGACTAAAGATTTCACCATTCCATATCTGATAACAGTCAGGAAAGAAGAAAATCGACAAACAAAAGTGAGTAACTCATTGTATTTTCGTGTTCTTAAATATAATTTATTTATTTATTTTACCATTTAATAACATAAAAGGTGGAAAAAAAATATTACATCACAAATGAATAGTAAATATCAGCTTTTACTATGCTATGAAAACCATTTGGTTTTCTGAAATATGTCGGAATTTCTTCGACATTGGAAACTTCAATTCTCTGTCCTGGTTGTATTTCAATGTGTTCCCCCAATTTTAGAGTAGCAAAACGTTCAAATGCTTCTTTCTCTAAAGTCATTTCATGATCCCCTAGTATCAATTTAACGGTGAAGTTGGTCCTGGGATCTTCCGAAAAAATAACGACTTCTTCTACTGCTATTTTCTTCGTTGTGAAATAATCATTTTTCCAGCGTTTATTAGCTAATGCAGGTGTGGTATTTGTGAAAGTTAATGTGTGAAAATTTTTTATTTTCAAAGCATCGGCATAACGTTTGGTGCATGCGTCACTGTCTTCATTTGGCTCGGATACGTTAGCAATACGCGTGTGATCTGTATCAAAACAGTCATGTTTCGAATTTAAAGGTAGAAAATTAGAGCGAACGTATTTTACATTAACAGAATTGGTTTCGGCTAGAGGCGCTCCTAAATTAACGATGCATTGACCTCCTTTCACGTTATAATTCATGTGTTCGTTGGGATCTGGTTGTAAGTAGTCGGTTGCACGAAAAGCTGCAATGTTGTATTTTTGTTCATTCAAAATGTCTTCCTGTCTGTGTAAGCATTCGTTCAATTGTTCCTTTAAACGTCTTAATGCACCATAATATTCTTCAGAGTTTTCGTTAATTGCTTCGTTACAAACAGCGATTGTTTGATTTGATAATTTTTGTACAGCGTCTCTCAAGTTGTTAACTGTCTGTTCAATGTCTGCATTAGCAAAACTTAAGATTTCTTCTTGGGGTCTGCTATTTTTCCCTCGCTGAAGTGAACCTGTCGACTCATCCTGGTTGACAGACGAACAACAAATGACTTTCCTTCGTCTCCACAAACAGTTTTAAAGCATTTTACTAATCCCTTGATTTTTTTTGATTTTTTTTAGAATGCTAGCCAACATTTTCAGAATTAATCCAGAAACTGGGGAAAACGAGACGTTTTATTAAACTTTTTTTTTCCCTTTGACCTCCATTTCTTTTTTCTTTTTTTTTTTTTAGTGTTCCATTTGTGTCTGAATTATTGATAAGATTGGAAGATTTGGTTGGACGGGTGAGGGCGTTAGAAAGGTAATCTAACATAGCCTTTGTTTTTAAAACAATTAAAAAAAAATATCGTTCTA
Organism: Lithobius niger; assembly: GCA_023313725.1. Classification (NCBI taxonomy): domain Eukaryota; kingdom Metazoa; phylum Arthropoda; class Chilopoda; order Lithobiomorpha; family Lithobiidae; genus Lithobius; species Lithobius niger. Next base: position 16,950 of record JAHWFP010122923.1, on the reverse strand, counting down.
TTCCTTTTTTTTTGGTTCTTTGTAGAAATCGAAGAAGGGAAGACAATGAAGACGGAGATGAACCAATGAGAAAAAAACAAAAAAAAAATGTAATAAAAAAGTTAAATAAAAGTGAAAAAAACATCCTTCTTCGTATCTTTTAAATATTGTGTTACATATGTACTGTTAGAAACAACAATGGCTTGACCGGGTTCGATGTACATGTCTGTCTTTGGAAATTCTTCCATTGTTTTCAAATATTAGGTTTGTGGAACGTAAATGGTTTAGTTCCAAACATTACTCTAACCATAAAATCGACGTTCTCTTTCTCACAAAACAGTGAAATTCTCGTCAGTTTTGCCCGTCTTGTCATCACAAATTTGTTGTCAATGCTAGATGCGAACCAAGGTTGGTTCATCTCTGCGTTGAAATTAAACGATACAAATGAATTGTTAGCATGATCGACATATTGCTTTGTAGCCGCATCATTAGGATCCACGGGGTGTGAGACATTTTTTATTGTTTTGTTTTTCAAGTTAAAGGCACTCCGCTGATTGTTCAATAAAAGACTGTTTTGTTTGCACCAAGAAACCGTTTTTACATCACTACCGCGATTAGCCAAACCTACATCAGTTATCTGCCTGCCACCAGCGAGAAATTCATTTTCACCACTACAACTAATTTGTAAACTATTGCGTGACAGTTTTTGTATGTCTTCTGTTATCATGGTGATATCTATAGCGGTTTCTGTAAGACAATCCTTGATTAAATCATCCATTTTAAGCTTCTCGTCACGCATGTGCTCCCGTAGTTCACCAGCTGTATTCCCCAACATCTCAAATAAAAGATTAGTAATGGAAGACGTAAACGAATCAATGCATTCGCTTAGTCTGTTAATTGCCATCTCATTAAAACGCGCCACACTTGTGCTTGTACTGTCTGACATCTTGAAATCAAATGAACCTTTGACTAGAAACACAAAACTTTAATAGCAATAGGAGATTTTTTTCTTTTACTTGTATAATAAAAACACATTTTTTTTTCTTCTTCCTTCTTCTTCTCAACTAGTTACGTCATTTATTATTATTTTTTCATGTTATCTTGATAACTGCAACTAGATAGCTAGCTCTTAAAAGATGGTGAATGCACAGGGTTGCAATCTTTACAGTATAATGTTGACAAAAAATTCCGTCGCATATCTGAGGTTAAAAGTAGTTCAATTTTTGGCACAATTGCTGGAGTGAGCATTTTTAAAATACGTAACACAACGACAGCATCTACTTTTTCTTTAAAACGAATGAACCAGTAAAGTTCAATGTCAGAACTAGCGACACAATATGACTCAATCGAATATATATCTGCATAGTAAGGTATTGCACTTACAAATGTGTCTTTAGTGAGTCTAGTTTTACCACATTGTAAGACAACTCCGTAAACATCACACAATCCCATCTGTAGTATTTTTAAAGTATCTTCCCAAGAAGGTTTAACAGACGAACTTGAAGATCTTGTATAAACAGACGAACTTGAAAGAAAATCAGTTTGTGTAGCGACATCCATGTCTAGCGTTGAAATAGTAGGATTTTTTAAAAAAAGAAATATTACTTCGTCTTTGAATTTAAATTTGCAGCATTCAGAAAGAGAGTTTCTTCACGTCTTATAGAGGAAAGGAACGCTTACCTACGATAATTTTTTTTCTATCACATGATTTTCTCGCACATTCGCATTAATAACAAAGAGCATCGGGGTAGACTACGTATAATTCGAGCAGGTCGACGCTAATGTTTCCTCTCGGAAATGATTGTACAAAGGGGCAATATGGACTCCACCTCTTGTGATCTATCATGGGGTTATCTTGAGGTACAAAATCAGCCAATTGAAAGTTACAATAATCACACATCACTAAGTCATTCATTTTAAATTTCTCATCATCTTCTTTGCCACATCTATAAAATCCAGACTCAGCCAATTTTCGTGCTGTCAAATTATCAACGTGTGACCACCTACCAACAAAAGTTGTTTCGCGGTCTGAAGGTGAATAAGGCGTCCTTCCCTTAAACATTTTCGTTCCATTCTTAATGATGCGATGATAGGTTACTAACCTCGACTCAATATCAATTCCCACCACAAGAGATCATCTCCTTCCATTTCTTACCACCAACAGGAAGGGCACTCAGAGCGAGTGGGCACGTGAACGGCTCCTGACCAATCAGGCAGCGAGTAGCCACTATATTATACCCACAACCGGAAGCTATCGTTCTTTCTGCTCCCATCCTTCGATGCCGAAGGTCTCCACGCCAAACTTAATAAAAAAAGTGCAAGTCATTATAAGAATTTCATCATCGTACTAACACTAACCCCAGTTCGTCGCCTCGTCTGTGACGTCACAGATCGAGGTGATAAGAATTTGTATTGTGGAAGCAGTCTATCTTTCCTCCAGTAGCACAATCCACACTACTATCATCCATTGCTCGGCAAGCTTTAAGATTAATAGGAATTCTTATAAGACGTAATCTACCTATATAATACGGAGCAGGCGGCCAAGTCACCACCCACGCCTTTCCATCGTACAATCAAGTACCCTACCCTGTAGTGCCATCTGTCGATGGGATTCGCCTTCAAATTCAGGTTGGGACACTTTTTCAACATCTTCGAACAGATGGTGCACTTAACAAACTTTCCATGTTGCCATTTATTGACGGCCTTGGACTACAAGTTCGGGTTATAACACTTCTTCCAAAGTCTTCGAAGAGATCGCGCCACTTACCAGACCTGCCACACCGTTTTTTGGTTCGTTTTTTTGGTATTGTTGTGGTACCAAAGCGGCCAACAAAGTTTTAGCGGCGTGGACTGTGCAATTGTCGGCGTTTGAGTTTAAAAAAAAACAGCCCGTGTCTACTAAACTAGACAACTTTAAACCAAACAACGATTAGTTCTTAATTTCGAGGCCCCCAATAGGCCTCAAAATTGGCAGCCTGATACAATGGAAAGGCGCATTTATTTCCTATATGTTCACTTCTGGTAAGGAGTTGAATTGTTTTTTAGTTGGCGGCAACAATCGTTGCTTGCAACAATGTCGCCATGCACGGTACCGAGGTGAATTGTTTCAAAGGATTTACTGAAACATAGGGTTACTTGCTTACTGAATGCTGGATTTCTCAGGGCTTTTTTTAGCCTTCAGTCTAACATACGCATGCGACTTTTCCGGGGCTGCACCAAAGGGGAAATGCCACGGGGCGGCATTTTTGGGGGGTGCAGAAGAGGGTGCCAGGGCAAGTGTGTGTGGCAGGCAATGCGTGCTACCGAAGTGAATTGTTTCAAAGGATTAACTTAAGAATGGGATTACTTGCTTACTGAATGCTGGATTTCTCAGTGATAGGTTTTTTTTAGCCTTCACTCAAACACACGCCAGCGACTTTTCCAGGGCTGTCACGGGGCAACATTTTCGGGGAGGGGAGGCGGGCAAGCATGTATGGGGGAATCCGGGAGGGGATAGGAGTGTGGGGATTGGGGTTTAAAGTAATTGTGGGGGGGAGGGCATATGTGGTAGCCGTTCACATGTTGGGTCTAAGGTTTGATAAATTTAAAACCAAAGACCAAACACCTGGAGGAAGCCGGGTGGGGGGGGGTGCACAGCTTGCGCACGGGCACAACTAGTCTTATATAAAACATTATTCGTTTTTGTGTTGGGATTCTTGTAAGACAAAATTCTTATATGAAACCCTATAGATTTCTTATAGGGATTCTTTTAAGAAAAAAATCGTATACAATTTCTTATAAGACTGCCTATAACTTATAGGATCTTATATGAAGTTTCTATACAACAAAGTCACCAAGTCACCTTATAACATTTCTCATAAGCATCTATATAGGAAAGCGGTTTAACTTATAAGACGTAATACGGATTGTATAAGGAAATTTCATATTCTTGTGTGAATTTCTGGTAAGGGGCGCCATTTCATACACCTGGAAATTAGAAGTTTTTCTTATAAGACTGCCTATTACTAATAGGATCTTATATGAAGTTCCTATACAACAAAGTCACCACGTCACCTTATAAGATTTCTTGTAAGCATCCATATAGGAAGGCGGTTTGTCTTAAAAGATGTAATACGGATTGTATAAGGAAATTTCATATTCTTGTGTGAATTTTTGGTAAGGGGCGCCATTTCATACACTAGGAAATTAGAAGTATGACTTATAAGACGTAATACGGATTGTATCAGGAAATTTCATATTCTTGTGTGAATTTCTCCTAAGGGGCACCATTTCATACACAAGGAAATTAGAAGTATGTTTGAAGACTAGCAGGTAGTTCTTTGTTGTTCAGAATTTTATGACCCTTTTTAAGTAATCCATGTAAACATGAGCAAGTTTCGGGTGTGATTAATCTTCATTAACAGTGAAATCTATTTGTTGAGCACGAGAGATTTACAGTGAAAAGACTATAAATTTCGAGAACTAAACCCAAGTAAGTGAAATTAGGCCAATAATCAAATGCATCATTTATTGTTGCGGATTTCTACATGCTTGTTTTCACTAATTTCATTGAAACTGCTACCAACTATTCCAGACCACCCCGTGTTCGTATTTGTTTTCTTACTTTAGCTTCAAGTAGTGTTGACATACTGACGCTCATATCGCTAGTGTGTGTATCGTCATAGGAGCTCACATCGCTGGTTTGGTATCGCTCATTCCTCTTATTCTTAACACAGTTCATTAATACTTTTCTTTCACTAATATTCAAGAATTACTTAAGTATTAAGGTCCACAATTGCAGTCCTTATTTCCAGTCTCAGGATCACGCTCATCATTTGTGAACAGGATTTGATCCTGTAAAGTGCAGGTTGTTTTCCTGATCATTGCAGTCCACCAGTTCAAAATGCATAATCATGTCTCCTGTACGTTGTCGCATTGTCTGGGCATGGCAGTTGGATTGCAACTTGTTAATACCTTTAGGATCTTATTTTAAAATATTGCATGGCAAAGAATCGCCATCTCTAGTTTCTAACATATCTAGTGGATAACATATTTTCACATGAAGGCACAATGGAGAGATGTGATGCTATTCTGAACTGTGCCTACGGCTAGCAACTAGGTCCAGATATCTCAGAGTTGCACGTGTTGTTCTTCTTGTCTTTGCATTGGTTCCCTATAATGGTGATCAGTATTCTGGCAGCAACCGTTTTTGAGCAACCCTCCAGAAATCCCCTGCATTTTGGCCCTTTTACCCTATTCCTATTTGAGCATTCTTTTACAGAGGTGTTGCTGGTGGTGCATTTGCACCCTATGTGCATATTTTTATGGAAGTGTTTTTTCTGTAGGGAGGAGCTGTCCGAGCTTTTCTCATAGTGGTGAAAAAATTATTGGAAAAGCTATAAATTGCTTCCAAAAACCGGGTCTTTTGGAAGTTATGACGTATCGCCGATATTTTCCTGGATATTGGCATCCTGTTTGGCAGGTGGGGCCGCTCACTGATCAAAACAAACTGGAAGGACGGGAACCAATAGATTTCCTTGTTCGGTAATTTGGCGTGACAGTTACATGGCTTGAATTGGCAATGGATGAACGCCTATTTTCAGACTGTTTAATGGAATTATGATTCATCGCTGAATTCGCTGTTTTTCGACAATTGCTCGACAGGATTTACCTCTTCTTGAATGTTAGTGCTTTCAACAACTCTCAATCGTAAGTGACATCTTGCATTGTGCACTACTACGTTAGTTTGTGTTAAGACATTTAAGATTTCATGTGGTAGTACGGCATTTATTATTCCGGGTAGCCATAACTAGTCAGACATGCAGCTGAAGTTACGGTACCACACCTGTGTGTTTATTTTAAACTTTTATTTTGCGAACTCACAATTTGTTTATGTGGACCATGTCTCACTTTTGCTATTGGATCTAGAAGCAATAAATCAAGTCGTGATTTAAACTCACGGTTAAAATAAAGTTTTGCTGCTGTTGCTTGAGTGGTAGTATTTAGCATAATTCTACTGGATTCTGTAAATGCGTTAATACTGTCTTGTATTCCAAGACCATCCCTTCTCGCAGCCATATAGATTTTCTTGTAATTTTTTCAAGAACCTCTACTAGGCTGTTTACCAATGGTAAACCTCTGCTAGGCTGTTTACCAATGGCAAATAACTAGGCCCTGTTAGGTGACGAATACCGTTGGATTTTAGCCAATATTGAAACAAACTCGAGCACCTTTGAAGGCCGTTGTCTGTAACAAGTATGTCAATTAATCCGTATTCGGCAATGTGGGTATTCATAGTACCTATTACTTTTTTGGACATGATGGTTTTCCTTTTGTGGACAAATGGGATTTTACTAAGGGCATCAACCATGATAAAAAAAACATGTAATTATCCACGTGGTCACAAAAATCCGCGTGAAAACGGGCATTTCGCTTGAGCGCGTACTCCCAGGCATGTTTAGGACCTAGTGATGATTTTCTTTGAACTCTTAGCAGTTAGCACAAGATTTTACCTTATGCTCAACAGCGGCGTCCATAGAAGTCCACCAGATCTTTGCTCATGCGAGACCTTTCAACTTAACAATTCCTTGATGGGAACTATGTAAGTCTTTTAGCATTTGTTTCTACAAGGCTGCGGGAATTATGACTCGGAATCCCCAAAATAATGTATCTGACTCTACAGTTATTTCAGTAAGTCTAGTAAAGTATGGAAATAAATCCTGGTCGTCACAATGACTGGGCCAGCCATGGTGAACGTATCTAAATACTTTGCATAGAATACGATACCTACAACTTTCAGCAACTAAAGTAAGGTAGAAATGGTTTCTAATGCTAATATGTTGTACTGCTCCTCAGCCTGTTCAAATTCCTCCTCAATAGGGAGGGGGAGACGTGACAACGCATCAGCTGTTACATTTTCCTTTCCAAGAATGTGCTGAATATCATAGTAATACCCGTTCAGAAGGACTGCCCAACGCTGAACCCTTGTTGCTGCCATTTGGGGAATACCTTTTTTTGGGACCAAAAATCCAAAGAAGACCCTTCTGGTCGGATTGAAGGATTAACTTTGTCCTTAAACGTATTCGTGAAATCTCTTCACCTCCCAAGCTACACTTAAAGTTTCACGGTCAAAATGGCTATAACCTTGTTCTGCCTTTGTTAATTTTCTTGAGGCAAAATCTATTGGTCTGCTCTCACCATTAGACGTTATACACATCAGGCTACAACCTACCCCATAAAGACTTACTGTCGCTTGAGCTTTTTTTTATGGTCACAATGCACCAGTATCTTATACTTAACAAAAAGTTCTTTTACTGCATTTACTGCCTTGTTACAATCCTTTCCCTGATTCATTTAACTTTGGGGCTTAACAGCCTGGTCACGGGAGCAAGAAGAATATGTGCCAAGTTAGGAAGATACTTTGAATAGTGGTTTACGAATACTAAGAAACTTTGTAACTTTTGTATGTTAGTGGGGTTAGGGGCATTTGTAATGGCTTCAATAACCTTTGGCAGGGTGTGTGAACCATCAGCATTGATCATGTGACCAAGATACTTAAGTTCAGGCCGTGATAACGTGCATTAGTCAATACAAAGGTTACCCCCTGCATCTTGGTGCGCAGTCAAAAGTTAGTTTAACGATTTGTCATGAGATTTGCCTTTGCTACTGAACAAAATGTCGTCATAAAACGGCATGCACTTAGGAATTTTGTTAGTGACTTGCGTCTTAATGCACTGAAATATTCCTGGACTTGAGGCAAGGCCTAAAGGCACTCTAAGACATCTGAAAATTCTTAGTGGCGTATTAATGGTTAAAGCAGCTTGAGAACCCTTATTCAACTCAATTTGCAGGAACGCATCCTTCAGATCTATCAAACTAAAGATATCACTGCCTGATAACTGACTTAATAACTGCGGCTGGGATAACTGGGTAATGGTCCACCTATAGCTGAGAATTAATGGTGGTTTTATATTCCCCTATGACACGCATGTCACCATTCGGCTTATGAATTATGACTAGAGGGGTCGCCCATTCGGAAGTTTCCACAGCCTTCAGAATACCCAGGCCAACAAGGCGCTGAATTTCCTGGTTAACTCATTCTTTTAATGCAAGGGAGGCAGGGCGAACTCGGTGATAAACGGGTTTCGCATCAGCCTTTAACTGTATTTTGGCTTTGTAATTTTTGAATTTTCCAAAGCCAAGGCCGAAAAGCTCTAGAAACCCCTCTTTAATCTCCTTAGTGTTAACAACAGACTGGTTTAACTTAACTTTTTTAACCTGTTTAACTTTAGTTTGGAGATCAAAAAAGGCATCGTTTCCTACTCGAAAGACAGAAATCCAATCTTTCCAAATAAATTTTACGTATTGTGTTTGGAAACCATAGCATCTAAATGCTCGGTTTGGCCATTTACAGTTACTTCCAGGTTAACTAGAAACATGTCTAACTCCTCCCTTTCAGTGTACGAGTTTACAGAGTATGGACTATTTAGTAATGGCACATTAGAAAAGTATTTGTTGTTTCAGTTTATGGAGATGACTGTTCCATCTGCACCGGAATCTTGTTCCATTAGTAACTCAATTCCGTTCAGAGTGACTGGAATGTACCATTTAGATACTTTCATTTGGTTAATGCTACTTTGTTTGTTTGAACTGGGTCTGAACCTTGTTCAGTTATGCTGCTCACTCCGATGGTGTTATTTTGCAAGCGATAGTCCTCTACACTCTAATTCACTAGTTGAATCATCCAATTGGTTGTTAATGTCACTACTATCAATTTCAGAATCACTAAATTTGTTTTTGGTAAGCAGATAACTTTTTTGCGGTAGCTGTACTTGTTTTTAGCCTTACTTTTGGGAGTAAAACTCTGGGATGATTTTGAGTTTACTTTAGGTGCATTAGCACTAGGGCTTTTCTTACAGATTACCTTTAAGTGTCCTTTGGTGTGACACCGGCCACAGATGTTATCTTTGTATTTACATCTAGACTTTACATGGCCAATGCATTCGCACCAAAAACAAGTGATATCTGAACCAGTTTTAGGTCGAAACTTAGAAGTTTTGTTTCTTTTAGTGACATAATTACCGATTTGATGGTTGAACAAATTTCTGCGTGGTCTGCCTCTGCAGATTCCAGGGACAGAGCTAGAGACACTGTTTCAGATAAACTTAAAGTTTTCTTTAAAAGCTCCATTTGAATCCTTTCTGGCAAAATACTACCAATGAATCTATCACAAATCATTTCACAGTTAATGTTCCTAATTTTGTCGAAATCACAATGTTTAGTTAGAAGCTTAAGTGCTGAAACATATTGATTTAACGATTCTTCAGACTTTTGAGCTCTACTGAAGAATTTCAATCTTTCTGACACTACAGAAGGAAGCGACTCCAAATCGTTTAGAATAGCTTTAACTAATTCATGATACGAAAAATCGGTTGGAACCTTAGGGGAAATAATATTTAGAATTTTATCTAACATCACTCTCCCCCTGATGCCATCAAAATATCCAATTTATCTGCATCAGCAACTTTCTTTCCTCTAAAGAAATAATCTATACATGTTGAGTATTTATCCCAAGTATCACATTCACTATCAAACTCAGCAAACAGGCTAGACGGTTTTGCCATATCGTCTGAGTCTGTAACTTAGCACTTAGGCTAGAACTTAAGTCAATAATTTAAACAATTATATTATTAACTGCAACATCAACTACGTCGTTTGCAAAAGTAACGTCTGTAATGACAGCCACGACAGGTAGTACACAATTTCACCTGCAGCTGATAAACTAATGTCTACAAGTAATATGCTGTAACAAATTACTAATAATTTACAAAATTAAATTACTAAAGCAACTGAAGACTGTAATTGAATTACTTAACATTCAAGCCTTATTCCAAATTCATAGCCTATCTAATTTTACCATTTGCTTGCCCAAAAGTTTAATAATTAGGATTTAACAGCGTTATTTAATTTACTTCTCAAGCAAAAAAAACAACACCACCGGCTTAAGCAGCCTGCAAGCTGAACAAGTTTCACTAAACTTAACTAGGTAATAACATGATAATTTACCTCACAGGCAGCCAGTGTAGAGAAAAGGCACATCGCTATGCTAAGGCACAATTCATTTGTGTTTTTTGAGCTTATCCTAATTATAGTATGATAGGTGAAAGCAGTCAACGCATTGCATCGGGACACAAACCTTGTACAAATTGTGCATTAGCAAAGCAATTTCTCTCACTGTCCTAGCAAATAAGGAACAAATGGTTTAACTACAATTAAATTCGAACCACACAAAGTTCCACTCACTCAAACAACAGTTTTTAGCTTTAAGATTGAAATTAATTCCCATACCGGGCACTAAACTATTTTGCCTAAATAGTGAAATTGCCAAATCACCAAATCGGAGCACTGAAGATGGTTGGTAAGGGGAAATAATTACATTAAATCTTAAAATACGCCACTGGGGTGGCTCATCACCATTCTGGACTGTCCTGGTAGGTAGCCTTATTGCATGGTGTTCCCCCAGCAGAGTAACGACTATAACACAACTTAATGCAAGCACAGGAATGGGCGTGTTTATTAGGCATCCAAGCATTTTATAATGAGTGTCATGTGACACACTGATCATGTGTCACATCTATGGTGAACAGTACAAGCGTAGTTACATGGTTACATATTACGGCACTCGTATTAGTGTGTTAAACTAGGATGGGTTAACATAAGGAAACAAGGATTGCTAATTACTGTGGTGCCACAAGTGACGACACTACACTGATGGCATCATTGGAAGCTTAGCTTCGAATTTAAAGTGCTTTACCATTACGGACAAGCTTTTCAGAGGTAATTTGATGGAACTTGCTTAAGGCTTTAGGTGTTGTGTTCCCGTATGAATACCTGACAAATGTGAAAGAGTTCGAGTAGAGATGTTTACCTCCCGTGTGCGTGTTTACTTCATTGTTGAAACGAGCGAGCTGCTGTGAGTCTTACGAACACACAATGTATATTTGGGATTTAGACAAATACAAATGTTTGGAGAATACCACAATCTGTATTTGCGGTCCGACGTTGGCCTTTTAGCAGGTGTATATGAAAACTTTAGAGTAACGAGTTTAGCTAGTTACGGATTCGACCCCTCCCGTTACATTTCTACAAAGCCACTATCTTGGGATGCGGTGGTCAAGAGGACAGGAGTTTCTTTGTATCTCTTAACTGATATTAACGTACATCTTATTATGGAAAAGGGTATAAGAGGCAGTGTCTATTTTATAGTTAGAAGATGTGCTTAAGCCAACAACCCATATACTATCTTTCTTCAATCACGAAAAAATTCTTACATCAACAACTTGTACGGTTGTGCAATGTGAAATTATCTACCGAACGGAGAGTATGAATGGGTGCCTGAAGACTTGTGCGACAGTTATGTACAAGGGAGTGTAACGGGGTGGATATTAGAATTGGACTTGGAATACACAGAGCTGCTTCATGAACGGCACAATAATTTCCCAGTAGTGCCAGAGCACATAAAAATCACGAAGTATATACTTTCTCTTTTCAACCGTCGGGCAATCGAGGACTTGCAGTTAATGCACAGCAAAGGTTTAAAGCTAACCACTAACCTTTGCTCAAAAAAAGTGCATGGTGCGCTAAAGGAATTTGAAATTCTGCCTCTCTCTCAGCACGGTTTTCAATAAAATATACCGAGCGATCAACTGTGAGCAAGAACCTTGGCTGAAGCCGTACATAAAATTTAACAACAATAAACGGTACTACTAACGATTTTGACAAAAACCTCTACAAACTGATGAATAACAGCGTTTTCAGTAAGACGATCGAAAACAAACACAAGAGATTGAACATCTTAATAGCAACGTTGAAAGAGAAGGTCATCAAGTAAGAGGATTTGATAATTTTTCGAAGACCCCCACACACATCATCTGGGACAAACCCATTATGTTTAGGTTTAGGGTCTTAGAATTGTCAAAGATGCTGGTCTAGCAGTTTCGACACTACAACCACATGATGAAAAAGTACGGACAGGAGTGATGTAAACTCCTAATTATGGATACGGATGGTTTATGTTATTGGATAAAAACAGACGATGTTTACAAAGATATGAAAGAGGACACGTCATTTTTCAAAACAACGGACTACCCCAAAGAGCATTTCCTACACCCCCAACATCAACAAAAAAGTATTAGGGAAGATGAAAGACGAGAGCGCGGATATTCCAAATACTGAGTTTGTACGTTTAAAGCGTAAGCTTTACAGCATTTTACAAATGGATGGAAAAACAAGATACCTTGCAAAGGCATTAAAAACAGTGCAAATCATGCATGAAATGTACAAGAATTTGCCATTTAATAATAACATCGTGATAACTCGGGGATCTTACAATCATAAGGAGAGGCACGAACTAAAAACTCTCACTATCAACACAGTGGCTTTCAGTCTTTACAACGACAAGAGATGGATCTGCGATGATGCAGTTAGTACGCTCGATTATGGAAACATGAATTCAGATTATACTATCTATTATCTGACTAGCTGTTGTATTTAGAATTGTAACCTTCCCATTAACGAAAAAAAAACATTTTTCTATCTTTTCCTTTCATTTAATAATTTTATTAATAAATTAATAAATTAATTTTATTCATTTTATGTAATACTTGCTCCACTAGAAATAAATGTGAACTCGGGTCTTTTAATTATCTGTTCGTAAAAACCTCCAAGTACCAGTTCACCTGACTCATCTTTTAAAAGATACATAACAGGTTGGGTTTTTTGCACTTTACAGATTGTGAAAACTTCGTTAGTAAAATTTTGTAAATGCCCTTTAAAGAAAATTTTCTTAACTTCAGAAATCTTGTCTTAATTTCCCATAGCAAAATTAGGTTTCTTCAGCAGTCATTTAGAACTTGTTCATCTCCAAGGCTCGTGACACCAGTAGTGGTAAAATACAATATTCGGTTACACATATATACCCCCACTTCCGGTCACGTGATAAAAGTGGGGGTAATGATGCACTTGCGATCACCTGTTGAAAAATGGGGTTCCATTTTTCGTCAATCTGGATGACGGTGGAAAAGTGCATTTTACTATCTGTTTTCCGGCTTTCGTCGATGTGAAGGACGGTGGGAAAGTACTTTTTGCTTCCTCCTATGATGTCACTTCCGGTCACGTGATCAAAGTGAGGGTATTGATGCACTTCAGATCACATGATAAAAAGTGGGGGCGTCAGTTCCGGATTTTTCGTTAATCTGGAGGAGGATGGGAAAGTGGCTTTTGTTACATTTTTTCATTCTTCATCAATGCTTTTGCTATCTTCTATGACGATATCCCGATCACGTGATCAAAATGGGGGTAATGACATCACTTCCGGTCATGTGATGAAAGTTGGGACGTCACTTCCAGTTTTCATCAATATGGAGGATTGTGCCTTTTGCTACCTTTTTTCGTTTTAGTTGATGTGGAGGATGGTGGGAAAGTGTCTTTTTTTTTGTAGAGAGGATCACGCGTAGGGTACAGCCTGGGAACCCACATCCCGAACCGCTTCGCTCTAAGATCGACAGTTCTCGAGTTTTCAGGGTGGGCCAACTTGCCGAAATTTGAGGTACCCGATTTCTGGGGTGGGCTACACGTAGGACACGCCTCAAGGAAGTCAAATCCTGAACGGTTTCTCTCTAGAACCGGGCCAACTGATAGGTGAGGCCAAGTGCGGGCAGGGTATCATGCATGGGGGCCAAGTTTCTCTCCGTTTTGCTCTAGAACCATCGGTTACCGAGTTATGGGCATTTTAAATAATTTCGAAAATTGAAACTGAAACCTGGGAAAAATGGCGGCATTTCTGGTTCCGGGCCAAAATGGTGACACTTCCAGTTACCATGACAACCACCCGCTTGGAAAATTGCGGTGCAATGCATCATGGGTAATAATTTTCCCTATATAAGGAGAGATCCAAGGGAAAAAAATTCAGTCCAGATGAAGTTCTGGACTCGAACACACGGCCTCCCAGCCTTGGTGCAGTTGGGCAGGGCTACATGTACCATAGCATATGTGCAACTTCTAATATGGCGCATATAGCCCTGCCCAACTGCGCCAAGGCTGGGAGGCTGTGTGTTCGAGTCCAGAACTACATCTGGACTGAATTTTCTTCGCCGGATTTCTCCTTATATACATGATGCATCACACCAATAAAGTTGGCACAGTTACAAAAATAAAAAAATTGGCACTGTTCCCAAAACTAAAAAAATTGGCACGGTTCCAAAAAAAAATTGGCACGGTTCCAAAAAATAAAAAAGTTGGCACGGTTCAAAAAAATTAAAAAGTTGGCACGGTTCTAAAAATAAAACAAATTGGGACGGTTCCATATAAAAAGTTAGCACAATTCCAGAAAATAAAAAAATTGGCGCAGTTCCAAAAAATAAAAAAAATAGGTAATGTTTTAAAAATTAAAAAAAAGTTGGTAATGTTCGAAAATAAAATTTTTTTTGAGGAGGGCCCTATATAAGGCGAAATCAGACGAGGAAAATTCAGTCCAGATGCAGTTCTGGACTCGAACACACAGCCTCCCAACCCTGGTGCAGTTGGGCAGGTCTACATGCACCATATGAGTAGGGAATCTCCACTACTGGCTCCCCTCTCGGGTGGTAGTAACTCCCCTCTAGGGTGGCAGTAACTCCCGTTTATGGGTTGGTGGTAACTCCCCGTTTGGGTTGTAGTAACTCCCCGTGCAGGGTCCAGAAATAAAATGCAAAAAATTTCCATTTATTTTGTTAGTCCTATGTAAGGAACATTCTTTTTTTTTTTTAAGTGTATCTTAATTCTAATTCGTCTTTTTTTTAGGAACTCCAATTTATCTCCTCATTTTTTCCTCGTGTTTTTTTGGGGAAAATTATTTCGTATATAATAAAAGAATAATAATAAAAGGAATGAACGATTTTTCTTTCAAGAAAAAGAAAATGAATTCAAAATCATCGTTTACGTGTGCATACTGTGGAAAGGTCTACGCAACTCAGCAAGATTTGATCCATCATCTTCCCAACCATCGATCCGATCTTCGACCAGAGTGTTTACTCTTCGAAAACGAGTTGAAAGATATTGAAGGTGAAGTAAGGTGCAAGTTGGTGCATGATGATACGCATCGAATTTATTTCCGTAAAATTGAATGTCTCGATTCATCTCGAGCGCTCAATCTACTGTATTGTCCGCTTAAATATCTAATCACGACTTGCTTGGATCAACTGACCAATTGTAAATTTCAACTGTGTTTAGAGGCAGATTTTACCAGAGATTCCAACACCGTACGAGCCTATTTCTGGTCCCTCTATACAGCTATTTACAATGAATCTGATGTGTCGGAAATCTTGGAGAATGCTTGCAAAAAAATACAACAGTCAGTCGAAACTTTCGAAGAAAAAGGTAGTGGTTTTCGCTTTTTGAAAGTTTGGGGTATAACCGTCAAAGTGGCAAAAATCAATCCTTTTTGCCCTAGTTCTTTCTTACCCTTGCCGAGTGCATTACGCAAAAAAAGCGAAGTTATAGTGAATGTGGAAAATTCTGACGAAAAGTGCTTTCTATATTCCGTTTTAGCCGCTAAAATGAAGTGCTACGAAACCGAAGTTAAATATTACGAACCATTTTTGAATACCGTAGACCATTCCATGTTAACGTTCCCCGTGAGTCTACGGCAAATTGATTCCTTCGAACGAGTCAACAATTTGTCCATTAACGTAATTTCTTACAAGGGATCGATAGGGTTACACCCGGTGAGAGTGAACAAAAATATGGAAGGAGAACTAATTGACCTGTTACTCATAGCCGACGAAAAAGGAAATACTCATTACTGCGCCATCCTCGGTATTGATAGGGTACTCCGATTTCGAGGTGTTGGAAGTAACAGGAAATTTTACTGTCGTAACTGCTTCACTGCCTTTGGTAAAGAACAATTCATGATGGAGCACACCAGTAAATGTGTGAGATTGAATAGGGCGCAAGTACTCACTTTCTTACCACCCGGCGCTAACACGTTAAAATTCCTACACTACGATAGACGCAATCCTCATCCTTGGGTAATTTATGCAGATTTCGAATGTATGCTCAGACCCGTGCAAACTAGTAGCACCGATCCATCCTCGAGTTCGTCTACTAAAGTCAGTTTGCATTCGCCTACTAGTTTTGGCTACGTCGTTGTTGGTCCAGAAAATGAAATCGTGAGTCAAAAATTCTACCTCGGCGAGGACGCGGTGGATAAGTTTTACGAATGTATGAATAGCGAAATTCAAAAGTTTGCCTCGATTATCTCACGACCGAAACATCTGATGATGACTGCCGACTATGAAATTCGGTTCTCGAAAACCGATACTTGTTACTACTGCAACAAAGTCATCATCTCCAATAAAGTGAGAGATCACTGCCACTTCACGGGAAAGTTCAGAGGTTCTTCTCACGTAAAATGCAATCTGGAGGCCAGGACAATAAATACTATCCCGGTCGTCTTCCACAACTTGGAAGGTTACAATATGCATCTACTGATTTCTGCGACAGAAAACTTCCCTTCGGGAGTAGATGTTCTTGATAGAAACACCGAGCGTTTCATGAGTATGACCATTACACGGTACTTTTCCTTCGGTGAAAAGGACCTTTCGGAAAGGTTGCAGATTTTAGACAGTTATATTTTCCTATCTTCCTCGCTCGAAACTTTGGCTAAAAACCACAAGAAAGATTGACCTTTCCCCATCTTAAAAACTGCTCTCGATTCGGTAGACTGGTTCGAGCCAGAAGCGAAAAAGGAAAAAATCTTGGATTTATTGACGCAAAAAGGCCACTACACGTACGAGTACGTGCAGACTATGGATGTGTTTGAGGGCCAGGAATTACCTACTAAAGCGGCATTCTTCTCCTCTCTACGAGGCGAAGGCATCACCGACACGGAGTACGATCACGCAACGTCAGTTTGGAAGTTGCTGAAGGAGAAGGTTTTTAAAAATTACCATCTCG
>JAHWFP010122922.1:0-23634 GCA_023313725.1 Lithobius niger | reverse complement strand
TCCGATGTAGTTAGTAATCCAGGAGTACCATGTAGTAGAACCGTCCGCTACTTCATACCATGAACAAATTATGGTTTCTCTTCAATATCTATTGCTTTTATACCTAACTTCACGGGCGCAATAAATGCCCTGTCAACACAAAACTTCTTAATATTGCATGCATTTATTTTGGTTACAATCCGTTTATTTTTCAATGTTGTGCTGTGCAATGCATGCGCAGCGATATGTTGGCTCGAAAAAAAAAGAACAACCTTGTCACATAAAAAAAGGCTTACCGTACCAGTACAGATGAAATCCACTTTTACCCGTGGCAAAATTCAATTTTTCCCGGCAGCAAGCCTAACAAGCCATCAGCATACCATAATCCTGTCTGGAGGTGATTTTAGCGTAACTGCCAGCTGTAAGAGAAAACCGTAGTGTGCTTTTTTTCTCTGACCACAGCAGCATTTTAAACAAAAATCTATGAATCCCGAGCAGTACTTGGTAACAAGAAACTTTCTCTATAAACTTTTAAACTTCCTCTTAAACTCCTGTCACTCCGTTGAACATTTTCCTTTTTTGGGGAAAAGTGATCACGATTTACTTTCTTTTTCTATTGATGTTATCCTCTTTGTAAAATCGACCAATTTTACCAAACGTTACTTCAAATCACAGATTACACATTAACTAATGAAATTATCTCTACCATTGACTGGGAAGGGGGACTGTAGACCTCGACGTTGATTCTCAACTTGAAATTTGCAATAAATTCCTGCTGGACATTATTAGCACTTTTGTTCCAGGCACTAAGGTCACTAATAATAACAGACCACCTATAGCACTGTCAGATCGCTCGTTAACAAAAAGAAAAAGTGTTATCGTGCCTTCACTTCTTACCCAACTCCTTCCAACTTAGCCTTGAATAAAGACGCTCGAAACAAAGCAGTTGCTGGCATCAAGTAAGCTAAAGCAAGTTTTGAAAAACACTTGATCCTTTGGGCGAAGCAGCAGCCTAAATTACTATATTCTTACCTTAACAAAGGCAAGAAGTCTCAGCCACCTGCTACGTGTCTCAAAAACACTGAAGGTTCTGCCATCATTGACGACGTTGAGATTGTCAACAAATTCAATGATCACTTGACCACTGCTTGTAAAACCACTGCTGTGGCTTATGATATCCCACCTTCTTCAGGAATTGTTGATTTCTCACTGATTTCAGTTGAAGAGGCGCTGCTTAATCTTAAAGAGGACACCTCCAGTGGGCCTGACGAACTCCCTTCTTTTTTCCTGAAAAATTGTGTATCTCTCTGGCCTTGCCTTTTTTTATTATCTTATCTACTTCTGTTCGTAGCTGTACTTTCCCCACTTGTTGGAAAGATGGTAATATCGTGGCAATCTTCAAAAGTGGATCTCGGTTAGAGGTTAAGAATTCGAGACCTGTCAGCCTGTTGTCTGTGGCCTCCAAAGTTTTTGAACGGTTTATCTACAACAAGTTAATCGTTCAGTGTAATGAGCTCAGCATTTTTCGTGAATCACAACATTTCCTGCCTGGACGGTCGTGTCTCACCAACCTTCTCTACACTTACGATAGCATCACCATGCTTGTTGACCAGGGAATTCCTTGCGACCATCTTATCTTAGATTTCAGCAAAGCTTTCGACTCTGTACAACACTGCACTTTCATTAGCAAACTACTTTCCTTTGGGATTTCTAAACCTACTGTTACTTGGATTTTGTCATACCTTTCCAAACGTAGTCAGCGTGTCATTCTCAGGGGCTTGTACGTGCCTTGGAAACTAGTTCATAATGGTGTTCCACAGGGGTCTGTGATTGGTCCTTTACTTTTTAATATTTTTTTGTCTGATCTTTCAACCAAACTTGGCTCTAACAATACTAGTTACGCTGTTGACTTCAAAACTGTTTGGTCCACCTTTGATCTTGGGGAGTTGCTCTCGAGCATGTACAATTGTGGTCCATGGAAAACTTTCTTTCGCTTAACCCAGCTAAATGCACCGTTTTACACTTCGGGTTAAATAATCCACACAAAGTATATTGCATTTCTGAAGTGCCACTTTCTGCCAGTTCTTTTCACCATTACCTTGGTATCACTATTGATGACAAACTTAAGTTTGACATTAATGCTGACGTGGCTACCCGAAAAGCTTTCCGAATGGCTCATTATGTTTTAAAAAGTTTTCTTTTCTTGACACTGCTTCCTTTGCCTTGTAGTACAAGACTTTTATGAGACCTGTTGTTGATTACTGCTTGCAAATCAGCATACCTTTTTATGCTACGCACTTCGACAAACTTGAAGATTGCCAGCGTAAAATTACGAAGTGGTGTTCCTCTATTCGTCACCTTCCGTACAATGAACGACTCAAACAGCTCAATACTCCTTCAATTCGTAAGAGGTTTGATAGGGGTGATCTCATCCTTACCTATCAGTTACTGTCGGGTTCCTTCTCTAATAAGCCTTCCACTTTTTTTTACTCGTAATCAACAATAACTGAGGCCACTCTGTAGAAACCTACGGGAAAAATGCGAAAAAACTACTATGCAAATCATATGTTCAACAACCTCCCCGATAACTTGAAAAATATCAAAACATTTAATGAATTAAAAAACAAACTGAAAATAAACTTCTTGCTAGCAGGAAATGTCTTCTTAAACTCATAACTATCGACCAATTGCCCTCACATGTGTGGCCTGTAAGATCATGGAATCGATCATACGAGACAAGATTTTAAATTTCTTTAATGAACATCCAGTAATTACTGACGATCAATTTGGGTTCCTTCCGAATAGATCCACAACCCACCAGCTCCTGGCGGTTTTGGATAGACGGACCTTTGCATTGGATATTGGGCCCCCCCACCCTAGATGTCATTTATTTTGATTTTAAAAAGGCTTTTCAGTTGGTTGTTCATAAAAAAATTTCTTAAAATTAGTAGCTGTGGTATTGAAGGTAACCTAAAAAACTGGCTTAAAGCTTCCCTTGCGGAGCGCACACAGAGAGTGATGGTTGAGGATGTGTGTTCGCAATGGAAACCTGTCAGTTCTTGGACCAATCTTTTTTGTGATCAACATAAATGATCTTAGGATAGGAGATGCTTGTACCTTTGGATGGAAGTTCGCAGACGACCTGAAGATCAGAGCCGAAAATTTATCTTCTATCCCGTCACCCGAATTAGATGCCCAGATACACGGCGTTGTTGCATGGTCCCGAAGGTGGCAGCTCCCAATCTCGAACCATGTTCTTCATTTCACGTGGGAACTGCAAATAAGTGTCCCCAGTACTTCCTTGATCAGGAGACCTTACCCAAAACTGAAGAGGTTAGGGACCTAGGAATTTGGTTCACCACAAATTTAAAACCATCCTTGCACTGCCAGAAAGTCGCCACTGCGGCATTCCGCCACGCCATGATTGAAAATTGGTGTTTTTTATCTGGGTGTGTTGCCACCAAGATTTGGGCGTTCAAGGTGTTTGTGCTTCCTATCTTGGAATATGCTACACCTGTACGGTCCCCCTACCTGGCCAAAGATATTGACCTCTTGGAGAAAGTCCAGTGCCGTTATACTAAATATCTCCCTGTATTCCGGGAAATTGTTTATCGCGAAAGACTTATTAGATTGGGTCTGGAGTTGCTTGAACTGAGATGTATAAAAGCCGACCTCGTACTTACATACAAGACACTTCATAATTTAATCGGCATAGACCTTCCGTTTTTCGATCCTGCACAACGCCTTATTTGTACACGCGATCACGAGGGGAAGTTGGTCTTACCAGCATCAAACCTTGACTGTCGTCGGCATTTCTTCTCGGTTTGCGTGGTTCCTATTTGGAACGCACTTAGTGTAAAGACTGTGTCTGCACTGTCGGTTTCGACCTTTCGTAGGTTGCTTGATGAGGAACTGCTTCACGTTTTTTTGAAACGTCCTTTACTCCCGGACAAGTAATGGTTTTTTTTTCTCACCAGCAAACCCCCACTTTTTCCCTCGCACCTGGCATAGACCCTCTTGGGTTGGCCTTTATATATATATGGCCTTTATATATATAATTTAAAAAAAGTATATATATTTATATATACAATATATATATATATATATATTTTTTTTTTATTATTTTTTTAAGTGATGACAAATCCCACTATTTGGGTGCTTTAGTGTTTAAAGATGCAAACTATGCAAAAATCAACGAGTCTGAAACACAATAACAGGAAACTTCAGTGTGGTCGACACTTTCCTTTTAAAGATTCATCAACCGTTTCATTCAATAGTTTAATGCACATAAATCCTTCCAGTATGTCGTGCAATTATCCGTTGAGAATAGTTCATATCATGCGTGACTCTAAATACAATTTAATTTAAGTTTTGGTTCAATTGGTACGCATACATTCATAAAAGACTCCCGGAAATAAATAGATTTCGAAAAAAAGACTTGGTTTCAATAAGACAAAAATGCTGACTAAAATTTCATGGCATAGTTCCAATAATACTTGTCATAATAATGTAGTAAAACTGAGTAGTATACAACACAACGAGAAATGAATAATAAGCAGTTTTCACAGCTGTATTTTTTCACATAGACTTGGCATCAACCAAGAACGACGGTCTCTCACAGATTTCCAAGAAACACCATACTCCAACACTGGTAAGTTAGAATTATTGAACTCGAATCCATGACTATCTTTTTTTTAAAATAAAGTATATACATTTTAAGGGGTACTTCACCCAATACTCTGCTATATACCTTCCCCGTTTTTTTTCCTGGGTTTGCAACCCCGGGTTTTCTGATGTGATGGGACAGCCCATTCGCGTTTTCACCCTACTGGTAATCCTAAAGTTTTGTTTTGGGGAAGATATCAGATTTTTTTGATTCAAATTGATGAAATGCGTTTTGATTTTGCTTGGAAAATACTACACCTGTTTATTTTTGCATTTATGCTCTTTTACTTTGAGATTTGTAACTGCGCATGCTCAGCCCTCCTTATAAATAGAGCTTGCTGGAAAGCATTCGCATTCTTTGTTCTCAATGCGGCCTGTTGTACAGTCGCCTTTCCCTTGAACCTCCCGACTTACGCATTCGTTCTGATTGCTCTCTCACCATGCTTCCCATTTTTCCACCGACCTTTCCCGTGCCTGACGTTAGGCCTAACACTGCAGTAGCTTCGACTTGGATCCCTCCAGTTTTCTGATCCGGGATCTTCCTTGCTGACCACAGCGCCACCACTCCACATTCGCATTCACACTGTCTGTGATGCCACTACTCTAATGGATTTTACATTACGCATTCGGGGGCTCGTCCTGCACATTCCTGCCATTCCTGCCCTTCGGGGGTACATTCGTGCCATCGTCTACTCTGGGCTCTCCCCGCTGGTTGCTTCCGACAACAAACATGACAGAAGCACAAAACGCCTCTCTTTCTGCTTTGGTGCACACCCAAGATGATCATCATACACACGCCAACGTCACCCCCAGTCTTAAATGTGGCTAATCCCACATTTTAAGTGAACATTTAGACGCACTTCAGATTCCACCCTTCCAGTGGAAACACCATGCCCCAACCTGATGGTTTTCCACCTGGCAACCTGTCACCACGTCGTGCTGCACTCGCCGTTCAATTGTGACATAACATGTGACGAAACTTTGCCTACTCTGCATCTCATCTCCAACGTGGCTAACCTAACAAATAGAGAGAGCGAAGACCTTCCAGACTCTGACTGCATCCCACACTCCACCCAGGGTACTATTGCCGTTTGATCGTAACGTGGCATGCGACAACGCTGTGCTCACATTGCATCGAGTCTCATTTGGGGAAAACCAAACCCACGTCTCAAGTGAAGCTCTTCCAGATTCCACGTGTTCCGAACCTCTCGACACGTTTCTAATGCAACCTGGCGCGTGATGAGACACACTCCACCCTAGGTACACTTGTAGGCTGATCATAACTTGGCACATGACGACACTGTGCTCAACCCGCACCGAGTCTCGTTTTGGCTAACCTCCCAAATCACGAGTGAAGATCGTCCAGATTCAGACTGACTTCAACCTGTCGACTCGTCTCAATTGTAACTTGGCACATGATGAGACACGCTTCCACCTCGAGATACACTGGCCGTCTGATTGCAACAGGGCACGTCCAGTCTCGTTCATGGCTAACCAATCCACGTTACGACCAAATTTCTTCCAGACTCTGGCTGTCTCCAATCAGTCGACTCGTCTTAATCGTAACTTGGCACGTGATGAGACACGCTCCCACCTTGCATCGCACTTTCAGTCTATCACAGCGTGACAACATGAACAACGCCACTAATGAAGCTCTTCCAGACCTGTCCCCCCCTCCCAGCTCACCGTCCGATGGCATATGACGAAACCTTCCTCACCTGCATCTGTTCCAGTTTTGGCACCCTTCAAACTCCTAGCCACGCCCCGACAGTCCACAAGAACCACCAGGAACTCACAGGCACCACACCGGCTTTGATACCAGTTAACAACGATCAAGGATAACAACACGTTCAAGCTTGCATGAAGGTGGCGCTTGCATTTGCATTCGCATTTGCATTCAGCCCACACAAACATTCATCCAGGACGCCAGCCTCTACATTCACACCAATCCATGAAAGAGACGACTGCACTCCCACTCATTAGCCGACAACAGAACCCGGAGACATGGCATTGGCATTTGCGTTCGCATTCGCATTTATTATGAGCTACAGGGAACCATGGAACCGTCATTTGCATTCACGTTCATTTCCCGACCAGGAATTTGCATTCGCATCCACTTAGGCAAGATCCCCATTATCGATCCAACACTAAAATTCAATGAAGAAGGCAACACTTTCAGATGCACCTACACTCGCCCAGAGGAAACGGTCCGTTCAAGCACATTCAGCCCATGACGGCACTCATATTCACACTCGTCCTAGAACACAGCATGGCCATCAACAATCATCCATGGCTGCAACACCCACACTCAGTCAGACAGAACAACACTCAACTAACGACACTTTCGTTAACACTCATTTGAAAACACGCCCCCCCCCCTACAATAATAATAACAATTGGGAAGTAGAGGACGAAAAAGACGGACCCCATTCGGTCCCATCACAATTGTATGCCCTGGCGCCGAACTCCATCAAGCCACCAAAACACGTAGGCTACAGCATGGAGCTCTTAATCTCCAACAATCGGGAAAACCCATCCTGACATCCTTACTCTCTTTCACGGGCTTTCCACCTCCCTCTCTGTTGCTACGGAACAGTCTTGGCTCCTTTTGCCGGCAGCTTTCAGCGTCCACGAAGTCCCTCCCTTCTTCCCACCACTTTGTGCATTCACCCCGTGAAGTCAGCTACGTCGCCGAGTCCATCCAAAATGACATCCTCGGACGAAACGTCAGAAGTCAGTGAGGGATTATCTCTTGCCCTGGACAATACAACAGATTTTAAACATCAGAAAGTCATAATTCCGGACCCCAGTTTCTGCCTGTGCCCCGGACTCAGTAAACCAGGACGTACTGACACCCACAAAGTGTGTCAAACACATCACAAGTATGATTATTACAGCTAGCCCTGCTCAACGTGCGTACGAATATCACCCACCACATGGAAGAGGATCGAAAAACTACAAAAGACATCAACGCCCTTAGTTTCTTCCCTGCAAATCTGAAACCTATCTCCAATGAAGTTCCTTCCGAGTTCATCTGTGACGTCATCGCCGAAATATAACTCACTGGCACCAAGAAGGCCTTTGCTCCCATCAATGCCAACAGTACGGAACTTAGTGTGCATCACTGAACCCTGAAGACAGCAAGAATGATCTGCTTCCTCTCTCAAGCAACAAGACAAGTGAACCTTCGAAACAACAAATCGAGTCTCAACATCACACCCAATCCGACACGTACCATCAGGTCACTCTCCATGACACAACAGTCACCGAAACTGATCAAAGCCAAATAAATCGTCACCCACCAAGCAAAAGTTCCCATCACCAAGAACGGCCATCTAATTGGACCAGAAGAGAACTCTCAACACCTCCCACTTCACCTGGTTCATCACCTCCTGCCTCTCCAAAATCACCAGAAAAATCAGATGACCATCCAGAAGGCCTCACGAAAGAAACAATCACTGACAGCCAACCTCACGACTCCAAACCGTGCATCTCACCAACAATGTTACTAAGAGGTCTGACTTTAACCACCGTCGAGGAACAAATACTCCTTCAAAACTACAGTCAATTCAAAAATGAATTCTTAAAGCAGAAATTAATTGCACAAAACGGGTGCAGGTCGTTCAAGAAACTATTGCTCGAAACAACGACATTAAAATGAACTGAAGTGTTGCAACAGAAACTGCCAAACAACGAAACAGGCATTGCCTGGTCCTTGGAAAGATATACTTTTCTCATGGCTTCCGTCCAAACTACCAACTCCCGAACGAACACCCATATCTTCCTCAATTAGACCCACACGACCTTCCTAGTAACACTAGTCATACCCTTTGGCGACCTGCCCTTGGACAAACCCAGGGAGGGACCATCACAACAAGACCTTCTCAATGCCACAATGGACAGTGAGTTCGCAGCGTCCTGGTATCACATGTGCAGCACTTGCCCATCAACCCACTTCTATGGCTTCAGTGTCGGCAATTCGACAACCACCACCAGGAACAGCCAACTCTTGGTGGTCTCCAGCCCTACACCAATTCAAACACTCTGAACTTACCACGTGTCAACTTCAGGCTCAGGGAAAAATATATCACACCTACGGCTTTCACCAGAGATCTCAAAGCTAATAACCTTTCAAACCCGACAAGATTTCTCCCATCCTCTCCGGTCCGCCAGGTGAGAAACCATTTGAATTTTAAAAAACTGAGAGGACGAAAACCATTTCAGAAACCAACTCTAAACGCTTCTAAACCCGGTAAACCCCCAGCCCCTCCCAAAAAAACCTCTAAAATCAAATCTCATGTTAAATCAAACCATCAACGGAACAGACGTAACCTTCGATCAACACTGAAGTGAGGTCCATCACCATATGCTGAACATCACCCGTGAATTTCACACCACCTCAACTAACTGAGCCCTTGAGAATATAAGTAGACCAAGTCTATTTTAAATTACACGAAATTTCAAGTTTAGTTTCCTGCCACCACCAACTGTGCAGACTTGGACTTGGTTTATTTATGTTCTCGGAGGCTCAGATCAGTTAAGAAACAAGTAGACCAAGTCCTTAAAGAAAACACAAAACTCTAACCTTACCAAGCGATTGTTTGCAACAATGCAAAAAAGACTTGGTCTACTTGTATTCTCAAGGTCTCAACTGCGAACCCACCACACGAAGTGAAGGACATCTGGCTACAATCATTCTCCACCACCAGTGAAGAAACCTCCAACCACGGATGACGACATCCACGAAGACATCTCTCTAAACATTGAATGTTACCTGCGCCCCAGAAACACGAATCCCCCCCCCCCCCAAAAAAAAAGAAAACGATTCGTCGCTCCAAACTGGGGATCACCAGCTCACAACCGTAGGAGACTCGTTCAGAACGTGCCCGCTACCAATTCGGACAAGGTCAACCGTTTATGCAAAAATAAACAGGTATAATATTTTCCAAGCAAAAGAGAATTTGCCGGCCTCCATGAAGGCCTTCTGAAGTTAGTTTCTTTGCTAAGGAAAATACTATACAAACTCATCCTACCTCCCCCTACTCACCCTACCTCTTGATTCACCTTCTGACGAATCGAGAAAGACTAGATGTGAATGCTTTCAAAAGAGCTCTATTTATAAGGAGGGCTGCACAAGTGCAGTTGTATTGTGGAACTGGGCGGATCGACGCTGTTACAAATCTCAAGGTAAGAGACCATAAATGCAAAAATAAACAGGTATAGTATTTTCCTTAGTAAAAGAAACAAATTTCAGGCGGCCTTCATTGCGGCCGGCAAATTCTTTTTTGTCTCTTAGCATTTACGAAATGGAAACCCCAATCTAGTTTTCTGGCCGATTTCTTTTATTTTTGTTGGCTTTCGTTAGCTTGAGGACAGCAGTCAACTTTTTGATATGATCTAGACACACGCCAGTGTGTCGCCGCCAAGTAACAGTAGATCATCCCATTGTAGACATCCGATTGTTAAAAATTGATTGCTAATGATAAAAAGGCGGCTCACTAGCAGACATGTGTGTGTTAACTGTAAGCAATTGAAAGCATATTTTGGCATGTTGAGGATAAATCCCAATGCGACATAAATGTTTCAAATTGTGGAAAATGTAAGAGGAAGGGTTAGAGATTAAGAAAAACTAAAATTTAACGGAAGAGTGTCCACCAATCATAGAGAAAAAGATGCGTCAATAACGTTGTTTTTATGTTACTGTCTAGCTAGCTGGCTGTCTAGCTAGTTACCTATCTAGCTAGCTAGCTAGCTAATAGGATTTTTCCTATGTTAAATCCCATAGACTTTTTGCTCATGGCTAGCGCAAAATTGAGAAGGCCTACGTACCTGAACTTTTGCACACGGATGCATAGTGATCTGAGGATGGTCCTTTTGTTGGTTTGGGGGTTGTAGTGGTCAGGACAAATGCGTGGGAGGGTCTTGAAATTCGCTACGGGCGAATTTAAATTTCGTTTCTTTCCCAAGTTGCAACCAAAGATTTTAAGCAACAATGGCTTGAACAACAAAGACCGGTCCTTAGATTTATTGTAAAAGCCTGGACGAACTAAAAACTGAACTGTAACGAAGGACAAAATAAAGAAACATTAACGTTGCTGTGGATTGTGTAAGAATAAAGGGATGCGCGTTAGATGACGGTTACGCAACAATACGAGCATACACGAGCTAATGGGTTTTTTGTTAATAACCCAAAAATAAATTGCTTCGAATTCTGCTTTTTTAGTAACAACGACCTTCGTGGGTTTCTGCATGACTAAACGTGAACGAAATCTTGAAAAATTAATGGTAAGGTGAAGGGCTAAACAAAACAACTGAAGGGGATGCGCTGATTGAGTGAGCGAAGCGAACAAAATCAGCGATTGTTAGTCAGTGTGTGCAAAAATGCGATTGAAGCATCTTAAACAGACGGTGTAACCTTATGTACGTTCACAGTCCTATGAAAGTTGTTATATCCACCCAAAACCAAAACTGGTAGAAAAAACCTGCCAAGTTTCCAAAAACGACCGGCCTTTGAAGGTAGTGATATCATTCCACCAGGGAAAGGCCGCCAAGGTTAATCCTATTAGCCAAGTTAATCGCACCGAATAATACTTTAAACGTTAAATGAAAACTTGAAGATTGCTACCGCTGGATTTTCATTTAACTTAAGAACTATTAGTAAGGGGAAGGGTCAGAGATTAAGAAAAACTAAAATTTAACGGATGAGTGTCCACCAATCATAGAGAAAAAGATGCGTCAATAACGTTGTTTTTATGTTACTGTCTAGCTAGCTGGCTGTCTAGCTAGTTACCTAGCTAGCTAATAAGATTTTTCCTATGTTAAATCCCATAGACTTTTTGCTCATGGCTACCGCAAAATTGAGAAGGCCTACGTACCTGAACTTTCATAGGCCTGTGAATGTACAAAGAATCCAACGTCTAATCGCCACCTCTACCTTTTTTGACTGGTGGTATTTTACGTCTATATTTTCTCATTCATAATTTCATATGTGCCATTGCCATTCCAAATAAATTAATAACAACCATAAGAGTACGGTCATTGCAATGATCTAATAAGTTCCTATGCGATAAAAGATACCATGTCTCTTAGTGAACCTGTAATGAGGCCGTAGTCCGAAGCCAAACACCTTGCTACATAAGCTACCTTACTTTAAACTAAACTTACAGCATAAGTGAACCACCTATTTACAACAAAAATGTATTCTGACAATTAAGTACTGAAACGATAAGAGTATAACACTTGAGCATCTTATAATCTACTGGTGAAAACAATGTAAAACAATCACTTTGGTCGTTTAGAGGTCTGTAGCCTGTACAACTTGACCTTATGAAGGGGCCCTATGAAAAGGGCACATCTCCAAAACCTGTAAAATGAGCTAAGAGCCAACTTTTTTCACCGCAGTGGAAGAATTTATTTTCGTGATACAAAAAAAGCGTTACCAGTAGCCAGTAACTAGTAATCTACCCTAAAACAAAACTTGTTAAGGATTCCCGCCAAGTTTTTCAGACGTGTGAAGTCGTGATACCAAACGGCAAGCTCTTTCGCCAAGCTAATCCACCAAAGTAATAGTTCGAAGGTTAAATGAAACATGAAAATTACTTACAGCGCAATTTTCAGTCATGTCATTTAACGTTTGAAGTCTTCGTCGGTGGGAATTAGCTTGGTGAAAGAGCTTGGCATTTGAAATCATGACTTCACACGGCCGAAAAGCTTGGCGGTAATCCATAACAAGTTTTGTTTGAGGGTAGATATCAGATATTTTTGGTCCAAATTAACGAAATCCGCTGTTTTTCTAAGTAATTATGAGATGGAAACACAAATACTTCTTCTGGTTCATTAGTTTTTTTGTTGTTTTTTTGCTTTCGTTACATTTCGAGCACATGAGTCACCTTTTTTTTATAAGATCAGTATGTCTTAGTATCTGACCCGCCAAGTTCAATAATTCTCACACTTCATTGTAACTTCATTGTAAGAAAGTCGTTGTTTAATTCCTGCATTGTTGTTGCATGGCCACTAGCTACTGGTACTTTAACACAAACCATAGCTGAGCGTATTTCACGATGGCGAGGATAAATGTTTATGTGACGAAACAGCTCGAAAATTGTTGGAAATGGACAGCCTTTGTGCCCTGACAAGCAATAGTTGTATTTCAATCACGTGCATAAACTGTATCAATGTCATAAAAGTGCGTGAAAATCGTTAATTTCAGCTGACTACTATATCTAGACACACGCCAGTATGTTGCCGCCAACTAACAGTACATCGCCCGATTGTAGACATCCGATTGTTAAAAAGTGATTGTTCATGAAAAAAAGGTGGCCGCATTAGTAGACTGTGTCTTTTTAACTGAAACCAACTTATACCTGATTTCAGCATAATGATGTAAATTCCCCATGCCGTAGAAATTTGTATTACTGGTGACTAGTAACTAGGGACTAGTAACTAGCTTATCTACCGATATCCGCATCTCAGCCCTCTTATAACAATACAAGGATGCAGGAACACAACAATGAACGGGGGCTGAGAAAGCAGATACTAAGGGCTTAGTTCTCAGTACTCGATTACAATGTAACGATGCAGGACACAACAATGAAAAACGATTGTACTCTGCACCGGTGCTAGTTCTCAGCACTCGATTATTTTTTAAATGAAACCCGTGTTACACGTCACATTGTGTAAATTTAATTTATTTATAAAAGGTAAGTTACTTTTCGCCATAATAAATACTGAAAACGGGCAATATCGGTAACATTTCAAGCATTAAAATTCATTATAATATGACGTCCATTGTGAAAATTTAAAGTTGCTCCTTTAAACCTTTCTTTAAAATCTGTAGTTTCGGCGGTACATTTTTGTTTACTTGAGAGATGGTTAGTTTCCATGTAAAATGTCAGGCGCATCGACAAAGGCGCCCAGAGTCGGCAAACCAACAAAGTAGGGGGGGGGGGGGCTTTTTCTGAGGCCTTTTTTTGGGACGTGTCTTATTTTGGCCTAATCAGCCTTACGGAACATCGAAAAAGCCTTTGTTTAAACGTTTTTGATTTTGTTTTTTTTATGGATTTTCTTTATGATACTATCTACCAAAAGAGCAAGAAAGTAAAGAAAAGGGAGAAGAGGGGGGGAATTCAACCCCAATAGCTCCAATGTACAGCTGCCCTTGCGCACTGAATTCCGATACAACCGTCTTCAACATTATATTACGTGATCTCTTTCGAAATATCTCCATCAATCGACAAATCAAACAAATCCTGGAATACCAAATCCGGAGCCATACTAGAACATTATACGCAAAAGTAAACGTTTTTTTCCCTTTCCACCTTGCATTGTTGGACTACTCCGTGCACTACATCATTATTGGAATCGCGTGCTTCTTCATTGTCGGGGAGAGATGCGGACATCGGTAGATAAATAAGTTATCCCTGCTTCCCTCGTGCAAAGAACTAACAATCGCTCGGACATGCGGCCCTCGACATTGTTAGTTCTCGGCACTCGGGAATCAGGCGATAACCTATACAAGTAGTAACTAGTCCGCAGACTCCCATGTTAATTCTCATAGGGTTTAACGACACGTCTACAGCTGATTAGGGAAAGTTGCCAGAACTAAATTTCAGCAGACAGGTAAAGCGTCATATGGGAAAGTGCCTTTTTCTAAAGTAGGGATTGCAGCTAGAAGCAGGTGCCCCTGAAGTGGTTCGTAAGTAGGGTAAAATACAATATTAAGTCAGCCGCATACATCCCGCTTCCAGGCATGCATGCTTCCATGCACCCATGTTTCCAGGTAGCTTATCTTCCAGGTATCCATGCTTCCATGCACCCATGCTCCCTAGTATCCCTGCTTCCAGGTATCCATGCTTCCATGCAGCCCTGCTTCCAGGAATCCCTGTTTCCAGGCATCCATGCTTCCATGCACTCATGATCCCATGCACCCATGCTTCAATGCGTCCATGCTTCCAGATATCCATGCATCCATTCATTCATGGATCCATGGTTCCATACACCCATGCTTCCATGGTTAGTCTGGAGGAGGGTGGTTACCTTTTTTTTCGTTTTCATCAATCTGGAGGAGAGGGGGAAAATACTTTTCGCCAACAGACAAACACCCCCCAAAACTTGCGTCCCACACGCGGAAATTCGTCGACTTGGATGGAGGGGGTGGGAATGTCCGCTTCTCATGCACATCACATCACACACCCCGCCCACTTCCGGTCACTAATCCAAGTGGGGGTAATGACGCACTTCCGGTTTTCTGTGATTTGGAAAGATGTAAAAGTGCTTTTGCCACCTTTTTCTTTTCGTAAATCTGGAGTTGGGTGTGAAAGTATCTTTTACTACCTCTTTTTCGTTTTCGTCAATCTAGTGGATGGCGAGAAAGTGCTTTTTTGCTATCTCCTATGACGTCTTTGGCGGTCACATAATCAAAGGAGGGAGGGGCTTCCGTCGGTTTGGAATGGGGTGGGAAAGCGCCTTTTACCAGCTTTTATTCGTTTTCGTCAATCTGGAGGAGAGTGCCATCCCCGCTAAATTAGTAAACTCTGTTTATCAGATGAAAAAAGGGAATTAAAAAAGAAATGGACTCCCGTTCTTTTATCCTCACTGGGAAAGACTCTGACTTAAGAATTTATTATAAATACACCGACCCTAAAAAAAGCTATGAATTGGCGCTTTTTAATTTAGACACGTATACACGCATATACACACGCATTTTAGACACGCATATACAGCATTGATTCAAAAAATAACGAAATTAAATACACCGAAAATGCTGGTCTTACTTGGAAGAAAGTGATAGTCACCCCTGGGACTTACGAAATTGAATATTTAAATAAAATTCTAAAAACCTCGATAGATCAAAATGGTCACGACAGGGAAGCCATTTTGATTCTTCCTAACGTAAACACTTTAAGAACGAACTTGATAATTAATGATTCAAAATACGGAATAGCCTTTACGAGTGAAAAGCGCTTGGCTCGAGTTTTGGGATTTCATTTAGGAACCTACTTGAGGAGTCGAGAAAGTCAAAACACCGTTGAAATAATAAATATAAACACGATTTTTGTGCATGTTGACATCATTGGAAATTCTTACGTAAATGGTGACACTCAACCCACTTTATATTCGTTTTATTCAAATTCACCTCCGGGTTTCAAAATCATTGAATCTCCTCATATTTAATCTATTTACCCATTACTATGAACTTAATCATGAGTATAAGAGTACTGCATGGCTTACATGTGAACCAACGAGCCGTTGAATCTGAATGGTGAGACCCTCACGGTGCGACTTCATTTAAAATCTAAAAATTGAAAAAGGACAAGAAGCTCGTGTTTGGAAAAAAAGGAAAAAGATTCTTTCATAACATTAAAAATAAAAATTTTAATAATAATAAAAACGCAAACAGTTTACTGCCTAGAAACGCCGACTTCTCAAATTTATAACAACGGCTAGAAAATGACCGTTGTAGAAGACTATTTAAAAATTAACGAACCTTTATTATACAACTCATCGATCGAATCTAACACCTATCACGAATATAATCCCATCGTCGGTACGAATCTCAACAATGTAAATTCTGAAATCCGAATACACGTTGAAAACCAAGATTTATTTCTGCACGTTGCCAACAGTTGCCTCTTGATTAAAAGCAGGTTACTGAAGCTTGATGACTCGGCTTATGCTGATGTTGACGTAGCGACTTTGATTAATATTGCTCCCATGTTCCTGTTTTCTAATATCAAATACCATCTAGGTGATAAACAAGTGTACGACTTAAATTACCTAGGGTTCAGTACCCTAATGAAAGGGCTGCTCTCTTACGGATCGTCGGAACAGCCAGCATTGCTCGGTCAGTGCTGGGCATTGGGTATTGCAGCTTCTCTCGCTGCTGACCTAACCGACAACTTGGGTTTCAAACAGCAGGACGCATCCATCATCGTTGAAACAACTCCTAAAGGAAGTTTTACATTCGCCATTCCCTTGAAACACATCTTGGGATTTTTTGGAAAATTACGATAAACTAATTTATGGAACTAAAAACGTCCTCACTTGTATGAGGGCCAGCGATACAAATGCCATCTTCAAAGCTGCAGCTGCGGCCAATGGTAAAGTTGTTCTCAGTAGCATTT
This sequence comes from Lithobius niger, assembly GCA_023313725.1. Lineage (NCBI taxonomy): Eukaryota > Metazoa > Arthropoda > Chilopoda > Lithobiomorpha > Lithobiidae > Lithobius > Lithobius niger. The sequence continues at coordinate 6,868 of JAHWFP010122922.1, read as the reverse complement.
CTTGGCTCATCCCCCACGTTATCGCATCGGACGAGCAAAAACTTAAACTTTACAATCTCATAGACAACGGAACTACGGTGGATTTAGGATTTAGACACTGGCAATACGATAGCTGTGAGCTGCCTCAAAATACCAACTTCACCTGGCACCTGCTGACTACTTCCGCGGTTGAACAACCTAGGTGGATAGGTCTAGCTTTTCAAACAAACAGACAGGACGCTTTAGTTAAAAATCCGGCTGTGTTCGACTACTGTAGTTTACAAGATGCTCACGTGACTCTAAATTCCGAAAGATATCCGTTTCTCGATCTGAAAACTAATTTTGCCTCTGGAGAATATGTTGGCTTGTACAGAATGGCGCAGCAATTTAGGCAGCTCTGTTACGACACCAATGATTTGAGTTTCGACTTGCTTCAGTTCAAAAAAGCCTATCCACTCGTTGTGTTCGATAGCTCCAACCAGTCCGAGCGGCTTCAATCCGGAATCGTGGATGTACAAGTCAAACTGAAGTTTAGAGCAACTGTGCCAGCTAACACTGTCTGTAACACACTGCTTATTGGTGACAGGAAAATGAATCTAAAGTTGAATAGAGGCAAAGTCGAAGTTGTTTATTAATAAAAAAGATATGGCGCTCAAAACTAGACCACGGAAAAAGAAAGGTGGCTTTTTACCGTTGGCATTGCTAGGCCCGATTTTGGCAGGAATTGGTGGGTTGGCGGGAGGTACCGCGGAGGTGGTATCTGATATAAAAAAAGCACAAAACGATGCACAAACTCACGAATTCTGTCATAAGCAAGTGGAAGGTTACGGCTCGAAGAAAAAAACTAAACAAAAAACGAAGCGAAAAAAAACTGTCCCATTGCAAAGTCTTTACTTAAGACCACCCATGGTTTAATCGACTTTGATAAACCTTTAACGAACCAGGATTTAAACCGATTGGCTAGTGTAATGAAAATTCCTAAATTTAGAGGGACTTTTAGTAAAGACAAACTTCCTTTAAAATTTAAGCCTTTAGGTGAAAACTGAATCGTAAACTTGGAAGATTTCCACAATGTAGACGGAAGTCACTGGGTAGCCTATTCTACCATTTCTGGTGAACCGCGTTATTTTGATAGTTTCGGCAACATGGGTCCTCCCCGGTCCGTGATTAACTACTTGGGGTTTAGGAATTAAATACAATTACGAACGCGTGCAAAACTTTGACCAGATTTGGTGCGGGCACTTTTGATTATTTTTCCTAAGTGCCTTCTCTAAGGCTCGTAATTACGAAGCTGTTTTGGACAGGATGAAATCTATTGAAATGTGACGTGCAAATCTAACTGGAAATAAATGTCTTCCATATGAAAATCTTCAAGCGAGTGTACCGCGATGGCTGAATCTTTTTCGCTTTCATAAGGAATGTCGAAAAATGGTAGTCGTCGAATGCGCTTCCTTTGTTTTAGTAATGGGAAAAGTTTTCATTCCCGCGATACATTTAACATCGATTTCTACTCTCGGATCATTATAGTATAAAATCGCTTTACGAATTAAACCAGAACTTGTCCTTATGTAGTTCGCGATGGATCCGGAATTAACAAACCATTCGACTTCTTTATGCAAAGGGCTTTTCATGCAGAAACTGTTTATCCTGAACATTTTGGTGCACAAATTTCTTCGTAGCCGCATCACTAGGTAAAGTCGGCTCGCTTAGATTTCTAATTGGTATGTTCGCGGCATGAAGTGTATCTTCTGATCATCTTGTATCAAGCAATTGCTGTAGACGAATACCATTGTAGCGGCATCACTTGGTAAAGTAGGTTCGCTCAGATTTCTTATCGTTTTGTTCGTTGCGTTGTAGTATACTTTTTGCTCATCCTGTAATAGGATATTCCTGTCAACATAGACTTTTGTTGCTACATCTGCACCGTGCCAGGGGGAAAGCCACGTCCTTAATTTGCTTCTTCTTCGCGTAGAAATTTCCATCAGACCCATCTACGTACAACGTGTTTTTTTCGATACTAGAAATGGCGGAAGCCAACTTGTCGGAGAGAAGATTAATGGATGGGGGCAAGTCGGTTTTAAGTTTCTGAACGTAGCCTGTCAGAGTGCCGATCTGAGAATAATTGACGGCATCTTCCGGTTCGATAGCAGCTCCTACGTTTGTTAAACGTTTGCTTTGCATATCGTAGTTGTTTTCAGGGGTTAAAACATATCCAAGTCCTGGCTCACATGTCGGACCGACTCCGATCGAATCATCCTCTGTCACCCTTTTCAACGGTTGTCCAAATTTGTTGACCGACATCCTTTTTTAAACTTTCAAAAAAGGTGCGACTTTTCAAAAATATTTTATGAATATAACAAAAAGAATAACCGTGAAAGAAAGGCTCAAACTGTCTCAACCATCCTGGCGAACGAATCTTTCCAATCGTTTGCAAAAAAACTTGCTGAAAGTTAAAAACGAGAATGGTACAAAGATTAACGACGGCGTAAAGTTTTCCTTGTCTCCTTTCATACAGTTTAAAGATTTAAAGGGTTCGGGAACTCCCATTTCGGACTAAAAATCAAAATATAAATGCTGGATTTCACCCAGCAACCCGGAAACTCAAAAACTGTTTTAAAATCTTAAACGGTACATCTGTACGAAACTAGAGATCGATTTTGACGATCAAAAACCTTTGTCTTTGACTACTTTCAATTATCCAAATTCTATGCATACGGCTTCTCCTTGTTACTCCTCTTGAGAAAAGGCGAACGAGGATAACGGAAACAAACCACTCTGTCTTACAACTTGGGTTTACGAGAATATTCATAAACTAAAGGAAAACTTAATAAAAATGTTATTGACAAACCGTGGTTTAACTTGCCATCTTGCAACGCTTTAAATCCAATGGAAGTCACCGGGAAAATTACCGCAGTGTACGTTACTAACGAGTCTCCCAGCAACATGAAATTATGGTGCAACATAGATTTTGGAGTAGCTCATTCCGAAACTTCCAATAAATTTACCGACAAAGACTTTATGGGTTTGGTATCTCCCTAAACCAAGAAATACGTAAATAAAATTATGCTATGGAAATTAAAAACTATGACTTTTTCGTACCTAAGAAAGAACCTAAAAATCATCCGTTCTTACCTTCAAATATCAGATGTTTAATTATATGGCCCGCAAGTTGTAGAAAAACTAACTTGTTGTTTACTTTCATCTGTAACGAAAGATGGCTCGACTATGACAGGTTATTTATTTACAGTAAAACTTTATGTCAATCAAAATACAAAGCTTTGCAGTCTATATTTGCCAAAATGGAGGGGAAAATAGGATGGAACATAGCATTTTTTCACGATTCTCGAATTGATTTAATTCTACCCAAAGAACTGTACCCAAATTTTCGAAACCTGATTCTTTTTGACGATTGCTTTTTGGACAAACAAAAAAACATCGAACGTTATTTCGCTCAAGGACGTCATTCAAATGTCGATGTTTTTTATTGCAGTCAGTCGTACTCGAGAATTCCAAAACAAGTGGTCAGAGACAACACAAATTATTAATCCTTTTTCCTGTGGATGAGCTAAATTTGAAACACGTTTACGAAAATCACATTGATCCCGACATGGAATTTTCGGACCTTAAAACATTGTGTAGAACGTGTTGGAAAAAGCCTTACGGGTTTTTATGTATTAACTAAACGTTAAAAGAAGGGAGATACAAACGTTCGTTTTTACCTTTAACACAAAAGAATGGAGAAAGAATGAGAAATCACAAAACTCAAAAGACGTTTAACTAAAAAGTTCCTGAATCGCCGTTTGGGGAATAGAGAGCAAGAAGAATTGCTACAAGAAATTTTTAAACCGGTAGTAGGCACCCTGAAACTGAGACCGGTCCTCGGTGCAGCCACGCTAACTACGCCGATTAAAAATACTCTAGCCACGCAATCTATCCCGATTAAAAACACTCTAGCCACACAAACGACCCCGATTTATGTTTACAAAGGGGAAGAAAGTGACGAAGATGACTACAAAGCATTGGGTTTATTGCCATCACTGTCCCTTTCCCTAGCCGTGTGAAGACATTGTCAACCCCTATCGATTCCAGCCTCGCCGAATATTCAAGTCCGGCTCAAGATCCTATAATGCGAATTCCTCTCGAGACCAAAACCGAATATGCCTCTACGAACACCGGTCCTAAAGTGACCCCTTCATATTCTGTGATAAACATAGATGCATATCTACCCCACCGTAACTCCCTAACATAGTCACTATAAGTTCCCTCGATACTTTGTTACCTGGCCAGGTAATTGGAGAAACTGCTAAATTTTTCTTGATAAAGTTTTTCGAAAATCCGAAGGAAACTGACCCAGTGTTTGGGTTACAATATGACAAGAAAAAAGGCGAAAATTAAGGCGAAATTGGTTAACATTTTTGAGCATGACATAATGGTCGAGGGGGAACAGTATTTGGGAAAATGCGGACTTTGGAGTTTGCTAGTTAATAAAGATGTGAAAGAAACTTCCTACGCGCCAGATGTTAAAGCATCTTACGCGGATATGTTAAAAAGTACTAATGCAATTATCACAACCACGACCCAGATACTCGTAAACCCAAATCCAGTCGTAGTGCTAAGTACAAGTCTATTATTGCTCCAATTTGGGAAGAAATTAAATCTAAGAGAGAAGGGAGAGGCATGGTTAAAAAAGTGGGTTATTCCAGCACGGTCGATTACAAATATTACGACAATCCCACTGACTTGATAAAGCGACTCAGGCTTTTGTATAAATCTGCTCTGGCCGGGCATGACGGCCATAGAAACGAGATGGACGAAATTTTATCAGAAATGCAGCAAAGGCAAATCATAACTGCTCGAGAAAAAAGGGTAGCTTATCAGAATTTAGGTTTAGGTTAAAAAAATCGTATATAAAACAAAGAACCGCGGAATCAAAAAAAATCAATATGAGGTATTGCATCAAATGTAAACGTCGCACTTCTAACGGCCCCGAGCCCTCCGTCAATATAACCGTAAAAAATAACCGGCAGATGAGAGTTGTATTATGCAAGGTGTGCGGGACGAAGAGAGCTTCCTTTATCAAATCTGGGAATGGAACCATAAACAAAAATCATAGATACAGTACCGCTCGAACTACATTTGCTCGGCTACCAATACTGCGGTCTGGGAACCAAACTGGGAAAAAGATTGGCTCGAGAAGATCCTGGGATTAATAAACAAGACAAATTGTGCAAAGAACATGATGTAGCTTACTCCGAGAGCTTGGATTTGAAAGATCGGCACGTGGCCGATGAAGTTCTCGCTTTCAAAGCTCAAAGAGTGAGAGACGACCCTTCTCTAACGTGGCGGGAAAAAGTAACCGTTTCAATTGTTAAGAAGATCGTGAAAATGAAACTAAGGTTCGGAATGGGAAATTAAAAAAAATGGATCAACTCGTAAAAGAACTTCACAAACCAACACGAAAATATTTTCCAAGACGGAAAGTCATTGTACTGGTTCTAAACGATCTATGGCAGGCTGACTTGTTCGAAATGATACCTTACGCTAACCTTAGTCATATAAAAAACCAAAACTGGTAAAAGGGGCCGCCAAGTTCCGATTGGTTCGGCCCTGCAAAGGAGTGATATCAACACACCAAAACATTCGCCAAGTTAATCGCACCGGTTAATAATTCGAAGGTTAAATGAAAACTAGAACATTGCTACTTTCGGTGCGATTAAGTTGGCGAATGTTTTGGTGTGTTAATATCACTCCTTTGAAGGGCCGAACCATTCGGAACTTGGCGGCCCCTTATACCAGATTTGGTTTTTGATATGATATCACTCCTTTTTTTTTAATTGTGTATTGACTCAACTCCACTACTGTGCAGATGAGTAATAAAGTGCCATGTCAACAAGAAATTGGTTTTCAACAATTTGCTACAACCTTTTGCCTATAGGCCGAACCATTTTCAACTTAGTCACCTCTTTATTGGCTTTTGGTTTGGTTTTAATTTTGTTGTAATTTGTTGTATACACGTGAATATAATTTCTTTGCAACGTTGTTTAGATTTATTGTGAAACACTAGTGTGCCTAGGCACGTACGTCAGTATACACGTTCTCAGTGTCGGAACTTTGGCCGTCCAATGAGAGACGATGCGACAATACTAACAATGGTTATAACAATATTTTCGTACTTACGTGCCCTCCCACGCCCTTCCCTGTTACACCCCCAGGCTCCAAACCATAAAAGGTACGCAGTTTGTATTGTAGTGTACCCATTCGTCCAATTTCTTAGCTGGAAGCCTTCCCGTTATCTTGGAATCGATGAATAATCTCCATATGGGATTTAACATGGGGTTGAGCGGGGGTAGCTACCTAGCTAGGTAGTAACACATTTTCAACGTTATTGAAGGGCAGATTTTTCATTGAAAGCAGCTTAGTTGGCATTCCTACACGAATTAATTCTTGTGAGGTGGGTCATTGCTTACGATTTCAACATAATTTAAGCTTTTGTACCGCAGTATTATTTTTCCCCAAGTACCTGAAATGCGCCCAATTATGCTTCAAGATATAAGACACTGACGCAATGGCGTCGCGCTACAATGGTTTACAACCACGACAATTGAATTGATGTGATGTTTGTTGTGATGTTTGTTGCCTAACTTGGCGCGACACACTAGCGTGTGTCTAGATAACGGGTTTAACTGCCTACTAACCTGTATTAACGTCATGTCGAAGTTTGGTTGGGCTATTCCTCTTAAATGTAAATCCGGTATAGACGTTACCGAAGCTTTCAAGAAAATACTCGTAGGAGTGACACCCCCCTAACAAATTTACAAGTCGATTTAGGTATCTAGACAGACGCTAGTGTGTCGCCGCCAAGTAGACGTTTTATTGTTGTTGGAGCTTA
>JAHWFP010122921.1:114814-149333 GCA_023313725.1 Lithobius niger | reverse complement strand
GGGGGGGGCTACAGAGGGCACATCTAGAAACAGAGTGAGCCAAGGATTTTTTTTCCAAGGCAGCCGTATTAACCCCTTTTATGCCGCTTAATTCAACTTGAACGTAACATAAGCTTCAATGCGGTCCAAATTTTTTTGTAAAATACGCCCCATAACACAAAATAAAGTAGGCTATACACATTACAAAGTTGCTATAAAAATAAATAAACAATGCAAAACCCATCTACCTCACAAAATTTGTTCATTGTTGTATTGTTGTGACTTAACTTTTTCTTAATTTAAATATTATGTTTTATTTTGCATTCTTCGTTTTTTAGGCAGAATATTGTGCTATTATTGTCTTGTTCAGATTAGACTGTTTTCTTTGGATTACTCATGTACTTATTTTGTTCTCACTTTGCAAATTTACCTAATTTGTGTTTTCTGTTTTATTGTTTTATTTCATTGTTTTACATATATATATATATATATATATATATATATATATATACTAGCGGAGTCGCTCGCTTCGCTCGCTCATTCCGCGTCGTCTCGCTACGCTCGAGGAGCTTTCATGCTGCAACTCTTACCCTGATGACGGACATTCCATTTCTAACACGATCAAGCAAATGATCAGAGTGCAATACGTGTTTTTCGTAAGGGCCGGGGAATAATGAATTTATTGGAGCCATGGCCCATAGCCAAACGCCCTACTATGAAGCAACTTAAGTATATGTACATATTGAACCTAGGACCACACACCGTCATCCATCATACCCTGGTGCTACTACGCTGATCTTCGCCACGACACAGTTTCACAAATTCACTGCAAAACTACCCTTGCAGCCTTGCAGACGTTAGGCTTCAGTTGATAAACAAATGATAACCATAAATCAGTCCAACGGTCTGGCCACCTAAGAGCTACGTGCGCTTCTTAAGGCGAAACATGCGATTCGTATCCAGTCGGCCTTCAATTGAAGAAACCATCCCCTTTCTAGCGTGCGCCTAACCTGCCAATGAGCCAGGAGGCGAGGCATTCGATTTGTAGCCCAGTCGGCCTTGGCTTGAAGAAGCCATTCCCTTTCCGGCACGCGATTGTACTGTTATTGAGCCAAGAGGTTAGGCATGCGATTTGTACACAGTCGGTCTTGGCTAGAAGAAGCTATCGCCTTTCTGGCATGCACCTAGACAGGCAATGAGCCACGGGTTTTCTTCCCCAGTCGGCCTTGGCGTGAAGCAGCTTTATCCATCCCCGCTGCAAGGCCGTTTCAACGCTGTAGCACGCGAGTTGCTGCATGCCTGAACTAAAATGCTTGGTAATTTTATCATTCATACTTCTTGTGCCGCTCTTGGTATAGATTACTTTTTATTCAAATAAATTTTGCAGACGTTACATGGGTTTCCTTGTTTCTCAAATTTTAAGAATTTTTACTTAAAACCGATCTCCTACGTGTGATCCTTTGAAACAGCAACCACATGCCGCCTATAATTTTTGGCTAATATAAAAGATTTTGTGCAATGCGAAATCGTACCTAGAAACTATTAGTTTTTACCGATATTAAACTGGACTATTGCTGAGTAGAGCACCAGCTAATAGCACACCATTGATCGAACGTCGATGTTTTATAAATGCAAACGTGGAAACATTTTTGACCCTTTTGCTATCAATATATTTTGCTTAAATAGGCCTAATTTACCATTAATCTTTTCGTTGCTTTACGTTATTTCATAAAAATGTGAGGCTAAATATGTAGTTTGTATTTGAAATTTCCAAAATGCAACTCCAACAGTCGTCCCTTAGCGAGCTGCACGTGCCTCATTCTTGAATGACGGCTGTTAGCATTGCCAGCCGTAATCCTACTGACAACACTACTGGACCACGCGCCTACTACGTGGCGCAACAATTGTGGACCATCCGCACAGCAGGAAGATGTGATATTCCGAAACTAACAATCAACTTCGAAAAATTCGTTTCAACAATGGTCCAAAGAGGATTTTTCGCTTTTTTCGAGGGGAAAAATGTTACCTAGAACTACGAAAATACGCATTCGCGAAATCCGGATTAATTTCCTGTCTTTTGACACCTTTCTCATATTTTTAGCCCTCCTACTTCAAGAGGAGTAGAGGTACATATATACATATATTTATATATATATATTTATATATTTATATATATATATATATACCGACCGTAAGTTTTTTATGATTATGACTATCGGAGTCACTCGCTTCGCTCGCTCATCCGCCGCGTCTCGCTGCGCTCGAGGAGATTTCTTGTTGAAACTCGTATGGTGCTGACAAACACTCCTAGCAAAAATTATGCAAAAATTATTATAATGTGCGTTTTTCTTAGTACATCAGTTCATAATACAAGTGGTAAACAAAACTAAAACTGGACAAATAATGTCATTCCAGAGTTGTATGTTAGCATTCTGTATCTATACCTGTTACACTTTTGTGCTGGGACCACTGACCTTTTATCCAACGTAGAAAGTCGGTCATTTTCACTATGAATAAATATTTAGCCTATATTACTTACTAAATGTATTTAGAAAAAAGTGCTGTTTCCGATGACGAACGCGGATTTCGTTCGCTTCGGTCACTCAATCAGCGCAACCTCAGAAATGTGACTACCACCACAGCCGACCACCATGAATCACACATCAATACAACACGCCACGGTTTTTAGTTTAAACAAACCTAAAAATGGTCAAATAATGTCATTCCCGAGTTGTAATGTAATAATTCAATATCTACACCTGTTGAACTTTTGGGCTAGGGCAAACGTCCTTTTATCCAACGCAGAAAGTCGGTCATTTTCGCTATGAATAAATATTTAGCCTAAAAATTACTTACTAAATGTATTTAGGAAAAAGTGACAATTTAGTGACTCGCTCCTCGTTGGTCCGTTGACGCCAGACTATTGTTGATGGACGTTCCAGAAAAAAATGTGGCAACAATCATGACGTCATGTATTGTTGAGGCATTGTTGGGTGATTGTTGCCAATTGTTGCAAATGGTAATTTTTCGTTAATTTCGGTCATTTAGGACCCAGCTCGGACTAGGGTTAATTTGCTTTCTTTTGACAAACTTCTCATATTTGTAGCCTTCTGCTTTCAGAGGAGAAGATGATCATCCTCAACCAACCAACCAACCAACCAACCAACCAAGCATAAACTGCATCTTTTTAATGAGGATATATATGTATATATATTAATATAATATATATATATATATATATAAACAGTTTCTCGCATGTTATCCCTAGTTCTGATTGTAGGAAATATATTTCCTTTGTGTTTGTTTGATTTACATGTTTGTACGGCCCCACTCCCCACGCGGGCATGTGCTCTTGTGGTATGTGGGTTTGCCACTTATATGATTGTCCTTGTACATGTTTCTAAATATTAATAATAAAAAACTCATAATAATAATAAACTCAAAATAAAATTTAAAAACTGAAAGCTCAGTTTATTTATTTGATTTGAAGTGTAGCCTCCAAGGTTTTTTTTTATTATTTTAATTTCTTTTGATGACCTGAAAGCGTTGAGGTCGGGGGGGGGGGGGGGGACAGGAAATATTTAGGGGGGCGTGGCTCACCTTGGTCCACCCCTAGCGCCATCACTGGCAGAGAGGAAGGTATTCTAGGTTGACTTGTGCTTAAGGTCAACATTGAATAATTAACAGTGCTTGTTCCACCTAAGCTGTTATCTATTAGCTCAAAATGTCACGCAAACAAAATACGTACATGTGAAATGAAACCTTTTACGTTTCGTTTATTTGGCCGCTTGAACCTGAATCTTTTAAAACGAACTATCCACAGGCCTAATAAGGAATTAGTTGTGAAACTGACTTTGCAAGACAGTGAGTTGCCCTCGTCGTAAATAAATTCGCTCCATTTTACAGCTGTTTGATTCCACTCGCACGCAACAGCAACCGCACTAACCAAGGAGGTTTCGTCGCACGTCGGCCTCAAGCCCTAACCAGACTGGCTGCTCGCAGATGCACGGCGACGCATTATGGTGTAAAAAAGACTTCAATATTAGTTCTTAAAAGCAAGGCAACCAAACGATTGCAAAATTTTGACCTTTTTGGCACGTACTAACGCATTGTTTCGCACGAAATTGTCTTCTGTCTGGAGAGGACTTCAGAGCAGTGACAACACTCCGTCAGTGTATGCATCGTTGCTAGATGGCGCACCCTGCACCATGCGGGTCTCAAACTTTCAGAATTGGTACTTATACGTATCTTTTTGTTTGCTAGCAAAAAAAAATGTAATCTGATACAGACAAACGCCAAACCACTGGCAAAAGCCAAAGGGAAAAGAAATTTGTTTCATCGTTTGTTTCGGTTTCATTGTTTTCGTGGTGTTGTTGTTGTTATTCGTTTATCCGTATTTTATTCGTATTATATGTGGTTCATAAAATTTAACGGAAGAAACTCACAAATAAGTTAAAGTGGCACTATCACCGATTGAAAAGCAAACGAAAATACCTTGGCGCCATCTAGCGGCTGTGATTTCGTTAATCCCAGATCGCTCCCAGGTGCACGAGGATGTACCAAATTTTCAACTCAATAATTAAAGGTACATTCCGCCTGCCTCATAACAGCTATGCGTAGATCGCTATCCGCTCATGTTACCATCGCACTGTTTCGCGAGACTCGGCCTAGTAATACAAGGCCAACTAAGATAGTAGACGTAACAGCATGAACTCAAAAATTGTGTCGTCGGCAAACCGGAAAGATTTTTGTATTTTAACGTCGAACTTTTTTTAACTTCGAACTTTTCTTCGGCGATATATTAGCATCAATAATTTTAACTTTTACCGTATTAGTCTTTTTAGATTTTTGATCTCATGGTAATTATTAGCAAACGATTAAATATTTTTACATGCACACACACACGGATTAAACGTTATGGTTATTGCAAGCGCGCAAAGGATCATATAATTGCAGGATGCTATTAAATTATTTCCCAATATTCAACAGAAAATCTCCTAGTCACCACATTTTAAAATGGATTTTTAGCTAGGGATTGACTAACGGGAAGGAAATAGACTTTTGGGACCGTACTTGTTTTGGAGGATCGAGAAAAATGGCGGTGGGAGGAATGTACCTTTAAATTAGTTCCCAATATTCCACAGAAAATCTCCTAAACGCACTTTAAAATGAATTTTTAGCAAGGGACTAACGGTCAATAAATAGAACTTTGGGGACGTACTTGATGAGGGGGATCAAGAAAAATTGCATTGGGAGGAGTGTACCTTTAAGGAGACTAGTGGCTTGTTTGTTCATTAAAAGAAAATGTGTTGTGCATTCCTTCGCTTGATGCAAGCAAGCGCTAGATAGTACTAGAAAGCGCTAGATGTTGTCAGACCCTGCGTACTTTAAATGGTGCCACTTTAAGTTAAGAGACGTTTCTGCTCAAAATACAGAACCGAGCGAGAATCATAAAAGGACATCACGGTCAATAATAAGGCTGAGTGTTAAAACAGACTCCGTAGTCGCCCAGATAAAACTGGACTAGCGCTATAAAAATCGCGTAGAACCACGTACAACGTGGGCGAGAGGAGGAGTGGGGAAATAAGGAGCCGTTCGACAACAGCTGGGTGAATATGCTGAACGAAGTAGTGAATCAGATATCGCTTTGTGAGTATGCGCGCCTGTGGGACCGCTCACCTTGCGAGACGAGCGCTCGTGATCTTAGAGCCTTAGAGCACGGTAATAATTATACTGATGTTTGGCCTGTCGATCGGTTTTAGAGTGATTCGTTTGTGACATGAGTAGCAGGATTGAAGAAGCACTGTCGCATATTAATATGAGTGAACAACCATTGGTGCAAGTTTTTGTGATATGCCACAAATTTGAGCAAATTAATAGATTCTAAAAATTTGGTATATATAATTTGGTAGAATGTGGAGCAGGATAAAGTAATGCTACTTTTACTCCCGCCCACAGTGAATGTTTGGGTGAAACTAGTGCCCACTTTCAACGATTACCGCTAGAGGGTGCCATCGTCAGTGAACTGAATTGCAACGCATCACTGCCCAAATAAATAAATAATCATAATAATATAGAGACGATGCACGGAGCATCCACCCACCCAAAATGCCCACACGTCAGATGTTAAGTGGAAGAGGTACCACCATTATGACAGTTGTTTTTTGCCGCATGAGGGAGGAAACTGGAGTACCCGGAGGAAACCCTCGTGCAACGAGCGGGAAACAAAAGGAGAAAAACCCGTACATATACACTTCCCATCGCCAGGATCGAACCAGGGTCTGTACAAAGCCAGAGATGTACAGCTGGGACCAGGACGCCTATTGAATCTGACGCCCAGTGCTCGCATCTACCCGTGCACCCAAGTTTACGTTCCGGAGCCTCGCCATAAATATGGAAACTAGTTGCCGTCACTAAAATAAAATGATCACTATACGCGTATTTCATTCATCCCTTTAAAAAACGATAGGTCAGTTCAGGAGGTTAAATTAATTTTAAGCTAGATCAGAACTAGCTGATCAAGTTTTCCTTTCTTTAATCCAGCATTAGCTGACAGACTCGTTACGAGTGGAGCTAAATATAACCAAAAGTTGGGTTGACTCTTCATCTTTGGTTCAAATTTTCACAACGAACTAAAAACTAGAGCTCTGGAATCGAACACTGAATAAGTCTTTCCGACTTCAAATAATGCCCATGTACGAGTATTTCGTCAGTTTGCGAAGGTATTTTTTGCTTTTACCGTGGATGAGTCAAGCTCAGTTCAAACGCTTCAATGAAAAGATGCGGTACTGGTAGCGGAAGTCGCGAGGAACCAAGTAAAGCGACTGTTCCAGTTGACAGAATTTGAAAGCAAAGCTTGAACCGCTTAATCCTACCGTTTTTCTTTCTTTTTTTTACAGCAAGTTCGCAATCTTTCATGTAAAATTGTTCAGTACTGTGATGATATATCCATGAAACCTTTTAACACCGTACGGGATCCTCTGTTAGTAACGATTTTGGCACATCCGACTTTCAAAACACGCCATTGCTTTGCTTCTTGCAATGCTTAACCCTTTACTGCCCAATGGTAAACCTGGATAACTTTTTTTTTTAATGGGAGGGGGGTTAGAATTAATGGCGCTTCGACAGCTAGGTTATTAGCTCCAACCTCAGTCACAGTGGAGTGGACGTTTTTGGTTAGTTGGGTCAGTCATGGAATTCGAACCACCGTTCACCGTCCGGGGACACTGACCACTTGGGTGGTGTTGCTCGCCTTGCTCGGGAGTCACCCCTCCCCCCTTCCTGCCCAAAGCTCGCACTGTACATTGGGACCCCTTTACAGCTCAAGCTAAAGTGGAAGTTTTTTTAAGTCCGGTCAGTCGTGGGATTCGAGCCACCGTTCACTTGGTTTGTAGTCGGGGACTTTGACCACTGGGTTGTTCTTGCTCGCCTTGCTCGGGGTCCAAAGCTCGAGGTCTAAAAACTCGACCTGCGCATTGAGGCTTCGGTTTTTTTCCGGTTTAGTAGCTGGCCACATCAGTAGCCAGTGGGTAGGGAGGGGTTAATGCCATCGTAATCTCAGGTTTGATCACGTGACCGCTTGCGTTAACGGCCGTGACTAGTTAGCATCACTTAATAAAACCAAAGGTTAACAAATTAACTAAATGCCAGCTAATAGGCAAAATCATTCACATGTACCTGGTCAAACACCCAATCATGCTTCCAAATTTTCTTTAAGGGCTTAGTTAGGTAGTCCTAGTTAACCGATTCTGGTTCTAAGTGGTTCGAGATTTTCAGTTAGCAAGCTGCATGACTGATGCCTGGTGGAAAATTTGCGAAATGGAATAATCTTTCCATTACTCCCGAAGTTCGACCTTTGGGGTACAATGGTAAGTGTTATCCCGAAAGAACTAAGTTTAATCCAAGGTTAAATGATGCCATCGACGCCCGAGACGTCAAGTTTACCGGCCGCTCCGATGGGTTTTGCCGGTTCGGCGCGGCGCGATACTTTACTGTGTTCGTTAGCCAGACCTATTTCGCCCTCTGGTGTCAAGGATAAATGCAGGAACCTTTTTACCCCACGTTTTTTCGAAAAGCGGCATTACCTGGACTCTTGGTTTAAGGCAACCGTCGTTTTATTGATTTGTCTTTGCACCACTTGGCTTTAAATGTTACGAATTTTGATTAACAGTGCTTTGCTTTACTTATATTGTTGTTAATTATAATTTTTATTATCGTACATGTTCTTTTTTCCCTATATTCTTACCAGTCTCCCCACTCACTGACTAAAGCATGAGTACAGAGAATCTGGTTACAAGCAGCGCTGAGTATGTGTCGGTCGAACGAATTATTACATGCCACGGCCTGCTGTGCGACTTGACTTGGCGTCGAGTGGCGTTGGGGGTGGAATCATGAGGTGTCCTTGTACCTAATAGACTTTAGTTTCCTGAATCTATTTTTAGATGTGAAAAATGTCCCCCTTTTTTCTTCTTTTTCTCGTCCGGAGAACAGGTCATCCCGCTCCCTCTCCGCCATGACTTGTGACGTATAGTTTCCGGCGCTTGAAGACGCTGCTTGTGCACCGTCTCATGAATACGAACAATCTGTTTTCGACGACGCTTTCGCCGTCGCCTTTTATTAGAAACCCCACTCGTCATCATTACGAGCACCGTGAGAAGCCCAAATATTACGACCAACGTGATGGAAAAGAATGTGCCCACAAAAGCGTGACGTCACGCACACCGCACGGTTGAGCAACACCAAGGATTGTTAATATAAACATTCTAGGAAGAGAATTATTAATTCAATTGAAAGCGTCTATAGTGCACTAGAGGTTTCACTTATGATTTTCTGACCACTTTGTGGCCTAGGACATGGACAGTAAACTATCCGGGCCGGCCTACAAGGGGGTTGACAAAATGGCCGCCACGATCAAGGCCACGACTGACCCATTTCTTAGAGGTCTGTTCAGGCAGGGCTCTACTACAGTACCAGCCAGAGCTTGGATAAAAAAAATCGCAGTGTCTCTAGTCCCGGTTGGGCTGTAACTGTTTCAAGCCTATTTGGACGCGTTGCCGGGACCAGAGTTCTGCGTGTGTGGATCCCGGCAAACAAAAAACCGTAGTTTTTAGGCAAACTTATATTAGTTTTGGTTAGGATTAGTTAGTTTAGGTAAGGTTAGGTTAGGTTACGTTGATTAGGTTCACTTTAACACGCTGAAGGCCTAGTTTTCAACGGATTCACCGGGACCTGAGTCTTTATAAACTGGATCCCGTCACCGGGACCTGAGACACAGCCAAAAAAAATAGCATACGAGACTGGTTTGGAAAATACGGCTTCCGAAAGTGCCGCTAATGCGATTGATTTGTCTTTTTGCCGCATTTTGTCAACCGAGGGCGACACCTTCCGTACAAAAATGTTGCCTTCCTTGAAACACTTTCTGGATAAACCAACATGAAGAGCTATATGCAGTCGAGAAATTTAATAGCTTTGTGGCAAAAATACGGAAATTTATTTATTTGTAAGGCATTACAAGGCATTTTCGGGGTGATTACTGGGAAGTTAGTGAATTAATAAGCTTTTTGTCAGTTGCCGCTATTTGGCAGTATATGGCGGGACTCTCCGTACAAAAAATCGCCGATGTGATTTGCGTAGCCAATTCTCGAACAGACCTCGAAGAAATGAAATGGACCACTCGTAGCGGCCATTTTATCTACTCCCCCCCCCCCCCCATACTGTTGTAGGTCAGGTCGGTTAGTCTACCGGAATGGTTCAGGAATTTGCCAAGCAAATCGCACCGGTGAATCTTTGAATGGTGAGTAGCGACATCTATTGGCAGCTAATGGTGGTTTTCAAAATAATAATTTTAATTTTACATAGACTTGCATGACAAATTTTTATTATCTATAAAATTATTTTAAAATACTTTTTAAGTTATCACTCAGCCACAGCTAATCTATTTCTCTGCAGTTCGGGGGAAAAAAGCGACATGTTCGTCTATCCAGAGAGTGTTTCAAGGGAAGGAACGATGGCATTGTTTGTACGTCTGGCCATGGTTTTTTGATCAGCGTCTTTTGGGTAAAGGTGGGGAATCTTCCATTCTACGTGCGTCAAAAACTTCATTTACGCCAAAATAGTTTTCAGGTGGCGCTCGCAATCGCAAGCGGCAATAGTATTCGCTAAAATAGCATTGTTTTGAGTTACGGATTGCTGCCGATCCTACGTGTTTTGTCCAAAAAACACCGAATAAATACATTGTTCCGTCCAGGAAAAATTTATGTGATGCCTAGAACCTGTATAAACAGAATAACGACGACAAAACAAATACAGTACATAAAGTTTAATTAGAGAAAAATATTTAAATCAAGATAAAAAATTATTGATTAGATAAAGCTCGACAACAGTGCAAACTTTTTCATTGTTGTATATATGTCATTGAAGGCGGAATGAATTCTCCATTGTTGACGCCAAAGAGTGGCATTGTTTAATTGCATTGTTTATAGCCCCAGTATCACGAAAACAATCATTCGACGAATTGTCTGCTTCCTAGTAAACGATAATATTATCAATATGTGTTGTCGTCGTTATTCTGTTTATACATGTTCTAGGCATAACATAAATTTTTCCTGGACGGAACAATGCATTTATTCGATATTTTTTGGACAAAACACGTAAGATCGGCAGCAATTAGAAATGGAAGATTCCCAACCTTTACCCAAAAGACGCTGATCTAAAAACCATGATCTGGCTAACAGAAAGTGGCACAGTAAAAATCAATGGCATCAGTAGTGGCGCTTTCGGCAGCCATATGCGTATGCTATTTTTCATCCACGATCCGGTCGGTACTGTAGTAGATCCCTACCTACGGGATACACGAACGTGCCAATTTCGCATACCAATTTCGCCAGGGCTAATTTCGCATACAAAGCCTAATTTGGCCTTGCTTAGTAGATATTTACTAATGCCAGTCATAGGGCTAATTACTAAAATATAGGCCTAACCAATCAAATATAATCCTGACTACTTTTTCTTTATTATTGGCCTTTGCTCACGATTACAACCATGGTATTTGCATGGGGATTTGCCAGTTTTTTTTCTCCAGTATGCTAAAATTTGCAGTAGGCCTACAGTTAACTGGCACTCTTCTGTAAGAGTCCAATTCTATTCAATTCAGTTTATGACGACCGGTAGCCGCACGGGCCGTCTGCCGCCATTTTATAACAACAATGCATTTTAATAATTAGGTGTTGAAACTAAGCGTGCAACAATCAAGACTACCTATATTTAAAAGACTTAGCACTCGGTTTCACGTAGCATGCTAGACGCGTCGTCCAAGCGTTGCGCTGAACTGAAAGCACGAAGAACGAAAAACCCCAATCGTAGCATTGATTAGTGTATGCGAGATGCACAAAAACGTGACATCTTCTCATTATTTGATTTACCGGTGTTGCAGCGCTAAACGTACATTATTTTACGGTAATGGTGACTATTCTTGAAGTCTTCGGACGATTTACTGCAACGTCAAAGGATCGTTTAACACATTTTTAATGAGAATTGAAAACGCCGTAGCGTATCATACAGCACAATACACGCGTACCTTGGTTGCTCTTCTGCTTGAAATTCATGAAATTAAACCTCCGGAGGCTTTGTTTTGTCGTCGAGTGAAAAAAGAGGTACGTAGCATAAAGCCATTGTTGTTAAATTTTAATAATTTGGTGTCAATGTAGTGTTTTAAGTTTAAAATCCGCCTATCGCGTGTCACACGTACCTTTCACAGAGCACCTAGAGCAGTTCATTTTTGGGGTGTAAGTAGCGCGGCTGGTGGCAGAATCGGTGGCTAACTGGAAGACGCGGCTAATTTCTAACGTTAAGCCTTTACATCCAGGTAGCCTTGCAACAATTAAATATGTTGTTACGGTACGGTGGGTGATAATCACAACACTAACTGCAACAATGATTACGCACCTACGTGCCACTCCAGGAAAACGCGCTTCTAGCTCGAACCTCAACTTTAGCAAAAAGCACTCTGTCATACCATTCTACATATTTGCGAAAATTTTGATTTGCAAACCTTCCCTATCAAGCTGTACATCTCTATATCCTACGGGAATAACCATGACAACTCCAGTTTTCGTGGCACATTATTACACATGAACAGAATACTTGAGTTGAGTCTGATGCACAATTTTTAAAAAAAGAAGTGATATCGTTCCAAAAACTAAGACTGGTAAAAGGGACCGCAAAGTTCAGATTGGTTCGGCCCTTTAAATGAGTGATACCAGCACACCAAAACATTCGCCAAGTTAATCGCACTGAATAATCAGACTTGGTACGGGCCATCGGGTTACTTGGGTTACTCTTTTGTGGCAGGTCACGGGTCAAAGAGTCCCGGGGTGACCCAGTGACCCACCGAACTGGATTGACCCGCCCATCCACCATACCATTGTCTGCCACCGCTCAGCCACCCTGGCATAAATACGCATTCCGCCTCTTCTGGTGACGTAATTTAAGGGCAGCCCAACTCCGCGATACGCATGAGTGAGCATGAATAAGACATCGCTCGTAACGGGAGATGTTCGCAGTGAAAATATTTTTTGGGCTGCGGTTTCAGCAGTCGGTTCAATTTTGTTTCGTCCTCAGCGACGTCGGAGCAATACAAGAAAGCCAACAAGGAAGAATGCACCTTTAAGCTGAGGAATCTAGTGTAGTGGCTTTTGGAGATACATCCATAAATGGAGGTGGTAGAATTAATTATACGGAACTTTTTTTTAAATTTTCCTTACAACTACAATCTACAATGCATAAAAAATGTCCCTCCCCTTAAATGAGCAGTCGTCATGAAATCATAACCACTACACTCATGGGTTACAATGACTCAGGAGTGTAACTGAGTCCTCCACTCCTCCTTTATAGTTCCACTACGACTATTGTAGTGTCATCCCCCCCCCCCATAAAACGTGTGTTAGGGGCTAATTATTAACTGTCAACATACTGGGTCAATTCCGGGTCATACCGGATCGCTGGGTCACCGAGTCATCGGGTCTGGAATATTTCGGGTCACCAGTTCTCAAGGTCAAAAAAAAAAGTGACCCGTACTAACTCTGCGAATAATATTGTGAGCGTTAAATGAAAACTTGAACATTGCTACCGTAAGTAGCAATGATCTAATATTCCATTTTAACTTTGAGCCATTAATCGATGCGATTAACTAGGCGAATGTTTTGGTGTGTTGAGATCACTCCTTTGAAGGGCCGAACCGTTCGGAACTTGGCGGTCTCTTTTACCAGTTTGGGTTTTTGATATGATTCTTGTTAGACCTAAAATACAATCTGCTAGATAGCCGCCTTTTTACAGTGGTAGTACTCTGACATGAACTCCGACAATTAAGCATTGCAGCAATTGAATATTACCGACTGTTCTCCTGTTGGGTGTTGGCGGACGCAGTGGTCGCCTGATTGCAGTGTTGCGTTCAATTAATTCACGGTTGTGTTTGTTCATTCTTGTAACAACAAAAACTCGTTTGATGTTTAAAGTAAGATTTAATCCACCCAAAACCAAAACTGGTAGAAAAACCCGCCAAGTTTCCAAAAACGGTCGGCCTTTGAAGGTAGTGGGCCGCCAAGGTTAAGGTAAGGTAACAAGGTAAGGCCGCCAAGGTTAATCCTATTAGCCAAGTTAATCGCACATACTAATAGTTCGAAAGTTAAATGAAAACTAGAAGATTGCCACTAGCGGTAGCAATCTTCAAGTTTTCATTTAACATCCAAAGTATTATTCGGTGCGATTAACTTGGCTAATAGGATTAACCTTGGCGGCCTTTCCCTGGTGGAATGATATCACTACCTTCAAAGGCCGACCGTTTTTGGAAACTTGGCGGGTTTTCCTACCAGTTTTGGTTTTGGATGGATATCACAACTTTCATAGGACTGTGAACATACATAAGGTTACACCGTCTGTTTAAGATGCTTCAATCCCATTTTTGCACACACTGACTAACAATCGCTAATTTCGTTCGCTTTGCTCACTCAATCAGCGCATCCCCTTCAGTTGTTTTGTTTATCCCTGTAACTTCCCCTTAATTTTTCAAGATTTCGTTCACATTTAGTCATGCAGAAACCCCCCGAAGGTCGCTGTTACTAAAACAGCAGAACGCGAAGGATTTTATTTTTGGGTTATTAACAAAAAACCCATTAGCTCGTGTATGCTCGTATTGTTGCGTAACCATCATCTAACGTGCATCCCTACCCATGGCTACTGATGTGGCCAGCTACTAAACCGGAAAAAAAAACGAAGCCTCAATGCGCAGGTCGAGTTTTTAGACCTCGAGCTTTGGACCCCGAGCAAGGCGAGCAAGAACAACCCAGTGGTCAAAGTCCCCGACTACAAACCAAGTGAACGGTGGCTCGAATCCCACGACTGACCGGACTTAAAAAAACTTCCAGTTTAGCTTGAGCTATAAAGGGGTCCCAATGTACAGTGCGAGCTTTGGGCAGGAAGGGGGGAGGGGTGACTCCAGATCAAGGCGAGCAACACCACCCAAGTGGTCAGTGTCCCCGAACGGTGAACGGTGGTTCGAATTCCATGACTGACCCAACTACCTAAAAACGTCCACTCCACTGTGACTGGGGTTGGAGCTAATAACCTAGCTGTCGGAGCGCCATTAATTCTAACCCCCCTCCCAATAAAAAAAAAGGTTATCCAGGTTTGCCATTGGGCAGTAAAGGGTTAAGCATTGCAAGAAGCAAAGCAATGGCGTGTTTTGAAAGTCGGATGTGCCAAAATCGTTACTAACAGAGGATCCCGTACGGTGTTAAAAGGTTTCATGGATATATCATCACAGTACTGAACCATTTTACATGAAAGATTGCGAATTTGCTGTAAAATAAAAGAAAGAAAAACGGTAGGATTAAGCGGTTCAAGCTTTGCTTTCAAATTCTGTCAACTGGAACAGTCGCTTTACTTGGTTCCTCGCGACTTCCGCTACCAGTACCGCATCTTTTCATTGAAGCGTTTGAACTGAGCTTGACTCATCCACGGTAAAAGCAAAAAATACCTTCGCAAACTGACGAAATACTCGTACATGGGCATTATTTGAAGTCGGAAAGACTTATTCAGTGTTCGATTCCAGAGCTCTAGTTTTTAGTTAGTTCGTTGTGAAAATTTGAACCAAAGATGAAGAGTCAACCGAACTTTTGGTTATCTTTAGCTCCACTCGTAACGAGTCTGTCAGCTAATGCTGGATTAAAGAAAGGAAAACTTGATCAGCTAGTTCTGATCTAGCTTAAAATTAATTTAACCTCCTGAACTGACCTATCGTTTTTTAAAGGGTTGAATGAAATACGCTTATAGTGATCATTTTATTTTAGTGACGGGAACTAGTTTCCATCTTTATGGCGAGGCTCCGGAGCGTAAACCTGGGTGCACGGGTAGTTGCGAGCACTGGGGCGTCAGATTCGATAGGCGTCATGGCCCAGCTGTACATCTCTGGCTTCTTACAGACCCGGGTTCGATCCTGGTGATGAGAAGTGTATATGTACGGGTTTTTCTCCTTTTGTTTTCCGCTCTTTGCACGAGGGTTTCCTCCGGGTACTCCAGTTTCCTCCCTCATGCGGCAAAAAACGACTGTCATAATGGTGGTACCTCTTCCACTTAACATCTGACGCGTGGGCATTTTGGGTGGGTGGATGCTCCGTGCATCGTCTCTATATTATTATGATTATTTATTTATTTGGGCAGTGATGCGTTGCAATTCAGTTCACTGACGATGGCACCCTCTAGCGGTAATCGTTGAAAGTGGGCACTAGTTTCACCCAAACATTCACTGTGGGCGGGAGTAAAAGTAGCATTACTTTACCCTGCTCCACATTCTATCAAATTATATATACCAAATTTTTTAGAATCTATTAATTTGTTCAAATTTGTGGCATATCACAAAAACTTGCACCACCAGGTGCAGCCATGGTTGTTCACTCATATTAATATGCGACAGTGCTTCTTCAATCCTGCTACTCATGTCACAAATGATTGACTTTAAAACCGATCGACAGGTCAAACATCGGTATAAATATTACCGTGCTCTAAGGCTCTAAGATCACGAGCGCTCGGCTAGCAAGATAAGCGGTCCCACAGGCGCGCATCCTCACAAAGCGATATCTGATTCACTACTTCGTTCAGCATATTCACCCAGCTGTTGTCGAACGGCTCCTTATTTCCCCACTCCTCCTCCAGCCCACGTTGTACGTGGTTCTACGCGATTTTTATAACGCTAGTCCAGTTTTATCTGGGCGACTACGGAGTCTGTTTTAACACTCAGCCTTATTATTGACCGTGGTGTCCTTTTATGATTCTCGCTCGGTTCTGTATTTTGAGCAGAAATGTCTTTTAACTTAAAATGGCACCATTTAAAGTACGCAGGGTCTGACAACATCTAGCGCTTTCTAGTACTATCTAGCGCTTGCTTGCATCAAGCCAAGGAATGCACAACACATTTTCTTTTAATGAACAAACAAGCCACGAGTCTCCTTAAAGGTACATTCCTCCCAATGCCATTTTTCTTGATCCCCCTCATCAAGTACGGCCCCAAAGTTCTATTTACTTACCGTTAGTCCCTTACTAAAAATTCGTTTTAAAGTGCGTCTAGGAGATTTTCTGTTGAATATTGGGAACTAATTTAAAGGTACTTTCCTCCCACCGCCTTTTTCTCGATCCTCCAAAACAAGTACGGCCCCAAAAGCCTGTTTACTTCCCGTTAGTCAATCCCTAGCTAAAAATCCATTTTAAAATGTGGTGACTAGGAGATTTTCTATTGAATATTGGGAAATAATTTAATAGCATCCTGCAATTATATGATCCTTTGCGCGCTTACAATAACGATGACGTTTAATCTGCGTGTGTGCATGTAAAAATGTTTAATCGTTTGCTAATAATTACCATGAGCTCAAAAATCTAAAAGACTAATACGGTAAAAGTTAAAATTATTGATGCTAATATATCGCCGAAGAAAAGTTCGATGTTAAAAAAGTTCGATGTTAAAATACACAAATCTTCCGGTTTGCCGACGACACAATTTTTGAGTTCATGCTGTTACGTCTACTATCTTAGTTGGCCTTGTATTACTAGGCCGAGTCTCGCGAAACGGTGCGATGGTAACATGGCGGATGGCGATCTGCGCATGGCTGTTATGAGGCAGGCGGAATGTACCTTAAATTATTGAGTGAAAATTTGGTACATACTCGTGCACCTGGGAACGATCTGTAAAGATTAACGAAATCACAGCCGCTAGATGGCGCCAGGGTATTTTCGTTAAATTTTAGTAACAACATAATACGAATAAAATACGGATAAACGAATAACAACAACACCACGAAAACAATGAAACCGAAACAAACGATGAAACAAATTTCTTTTCCCTTTGGCTTTTGCCAGTGGGTTGGCGTGTGTTTGTATCAGATTACATTTTTTTTTCCTAGCAAACAAAAAGATATGAATAAGGACCAGTTCTGAAAGTTTGAGACCCTCATGGTACAGGGTGCGCCATCTAGCAACGAGGCATACATTGACTGAGTGTTGTCACTGCGCTGAGGCCGACGTGCGACGAAACCTCCTTGGTTAGTACGGTTGCTGTTGAGTGCTAGTGGAAATCAACAGCTGTAAAATGGAACGAATTTATTTATGACGAGGGCAACTCACTGTCTTGCAAAGTCAGTTTCACAACTAATTCCTTATTAGGCCTGTGGATAGTTCGTTTTAAGAGATTCAGGTTCAAGCGGCCAAATAAAGCGCAACGTAAAAAGTTTCATTTAACATGTACGGATTTTGTTTGCGTGGAATTTTGAGCTAATAGATAACAGCTTAGGTGGAACAAGCACTGTTAATTATTCAATGTTCACCTTAAGCACAAGTCAACCTAGAATAGCTTTCTCTCTACCAGTGACGCGCTAGGGGTGGACCAAGGTGGGCCATAACCCCCTAAATATTCCCCCCCCCCCAACCCCACCACTTTCAGGTCAAGTCACCAAAAGAAATTAAAATAATAAAAAAAAAGAAACCTTGGAGGCTACACTTCAAATCAAATTAATAAACTGAGCTTTCAGTTTTTTTTTATATTTATTTTGCATTGTTTATTTATTTTTATAGCAACTTTGTAATGTGTATAGCCTACTTTATTTTGTGTGTTATGGAGCGTATTTTACAAAAGAATTTGGACTGCATTGAAGCTTATGTTACGTTCAAGTTGAATTAAACGGAATAAAAGGGCTTAATACGGCTGCCTTGAAAAAAAATCCTTGGCCCACTCTGTTTCTAGATGCCCACTCTGTAGCCCCCCCCCCCCCCCGAAACAATTGAGTGCGGACGCCGTCACTGCGCTCTGCCAAAAATCCCATCTCCTCACTCCTTGGCTGGAAGCTAAATTTCGAAGATTGCTCCACCTAAACTGGTTCCATCGGTGACAGAATAAGTGGGGTAGTGGCTTGCGTTTTTCATCGGCGAAGACATATGGAGCCATGACGGAGTCTGAGACATGGCGCAATCAGTAGGACTCGGCCGTAGGTGCCAATTTCCACTAAGTGCTCCCAACCACTGCAGGTGATTAAACAAATGTTCATTTTAAATTTCAATGCTTATTAGCAGGAGCTTAAGAATGCATACATGTACGTAGGACGTGGGAGTGCCCATGGTGTAACTATCACTTCATATTTCATCCCTTGTCACAAGGTCGTTTAGGAGAGAAGCTGTGGGTTTCGTTTCCTGGCTCCAGGCCAGTTGATTCAATGTTGCCAGAAATATTTTATCAGAGAAACGCTAAAAGGTGGATACTTTCGAATCTGTCATGCATGTCAACTGACATTGAGCCAGGAGGCGAGACAAACGATTTTTACCCCAGTCGGCATTGGCTATGCCCTTCTAGGAATCAAGATTGTTCAACGCTGTTGCTCACGGAGTTTCCGCATGCCAGGACTAATAAGAGCACGAGTGACTTTTTTCGTGCTTATTATTAGGTGTGCGTTCGTGGTCCTAGCCGATTCTACCAGCCACGCCGACGACCACAGTGGGGCTTCCCAAGCCTTGACTCCATTGGTAGAGTTGCCTAGGATCCCCTCCTAAACAGTGTAACTTGTTCCACTGCCACCACCAAGTCTTGAAGAAGGAAAAGTAGACTCGCTACGTAGTTAAAAGAATTTTATAGCTAGGCCAAAGAAAAACTTTCACACAATAAATTTACATTCCGGCTTCAAGTGGAAATAAACAACAAACCAGCATCCTGTTGCACAAACATGCAGTACAGTTTACCTGTGGGATTATCGTCTCACGTCGAGATCGCCATGTGATCTATGCCTACTTTAACCGCGCAGACAAAAGCCGTTTCAGATCAGCAAGAGCCAGCCAGTCTACTCCTAGCTACGCACTAACTACTTGAATTTACTACAACACTGCTAGCATCTTACCGTGACTGCACTAAGGTATAAGCAGACGGTACTCCCTTGTTCGGGCAGAAAATGGCACAAATTTTAATTTTCAGCCAATACCACATATTCTGGCCTTGTTCACAATAAAAACCACACAAAAAGGAGCAAAAACGCCCAGGGCGTCGGACGAACGTCTAACTGGAAAATCGTCTAATGGGATAATTGTCTAAAATCTGCCTAAATAAAAAATCTAGAAAAGCATCTAAACGGAATATCGTATAATGGATAATTGTATAATGGATAAACGTCTAACTGGATTAACGTCTAACTCCGGTTTCTGATGTTATATGTATAACCGCAGCGAGCGCGGCAGCGCGAGCGAGGCAGGAATATTAGACGATTTTCCATTATACGAATTTCCAGTTAGACGCTTTTCCTGTTAGGCTAATTTCCTGTTAGATGATATTCCGTTATACTGTTTTCCGTTAAACGTTCTTCCAATTATGCGATTTTCCAGTTAGACGATTATCCCTCGCCCGAAAACGCCCCAGTGTCAAATAGACGCCTCCATCTTGAAAAGTGACGTCAAAAGTGACATGCATTTTTTTATGTGTGGTTTTTATTGTGAACAATGCCAGAATATGTGGTACTGGCTGAAAATTAAAATTTGTACCATTTTATGTGACTGGCGAGTTTTTGCCCTGTCAGGGGGTACCCGTCTGCTTAAACCTCTTAATTCGCAAATTAAAGGGGCACTATCACCGACTGAAAGTAGGCAGAATCTGGCAACATCTAGCACTTGCTTGTACCAAGCGAAGGAATGCACAACGGAACAAACGTTTGTTTGTTTTAACGAAACAAACTAGCCACGAACTCCTTAATTATTGTGTGAAAATTTGGTACATCCTCGTGCACGTGGGAGCAAGGAGCAACATGTCACCGCCGCTAGATGGCGCCATGGTATTTTCGTTCGCTTTTCAATCGGCGATAGTGCCACTTTAATTCGTTGGTTGGTTGCACTAAAGTACTTCTCCATACTAATCTGGAGTGTGAAACTGCGTCTGTACAAGACCGTATCATCACACCACAGAATGAGAAATCGGTGTCCAAAATTCGGCTCCAACTGGTTGTCCTTGCATGTTGTGATAGTAAATACAAACACGTTAGTTAACGACGGTTAAATTCCCTCACCAATCAATTACAAAAGTAAGTAACTGCCAGAAATTCATTCATCCAAGACGTCAAACTGATTCGAACGGTATTCTATCTAGAGTCACGGGCAGCCAATCCATAGTTTGCAGCATAAAGTGTCCAGTATAGGCGTTCGCCAACGACGCTCTAATTTAAAGGGCTTGGGGAACGATCTGACTGAGGAAAACAAAACAAACACACATAAATAAACATAGATAAACATAAAAGTTTAGTCGTGTGGGCCTACGCGCTCACATAGGTTGCGTAATTTTAACACGGGATAGCCAAGAAAATAGTTACGACAAGTCGTTCCACAATTATTAGCTGCAGGGGATCGCGACCCAGAACGAGAGATGGAAAATGCAGTGATATTGCCATTGACATTCCGTTGAGTCACAGCTTCCTTATATGTTTAAAAGACTTAATACTCGGTTTCACGTAGCATGCCAACCGCGTCATCCAAGACCGCCAAAAGGCGCGCTGAAAGCACCCAAATCATAGCATTGATTAGTGTTAGTGGGATGCACAAGAACGTTCTAGTCTTCTCAATATTAGATTTCCCGGTGTTGCACCACAAAACGAACATTATTTTACGGTAACAATGACTTCGAACTTTGAAAACTTCGAACGATTTATTGCTATGTCCAGTGATCGTGAACACATTTTTAATGAGAATAGCAAACGCCGTAGTGTCATATCCAGTACAATACACACGTACCTTGGTTCTCCTTCTGTTTGAAATTCATGAAATTAAACTACGGAGGGTTTGTTTTGACGTGCAGTGGACAAAGCGGTACGTAGCAAGAAGCCATTATTGTTAAACTTTAATAATTTTGTGACAATGCAGTGTTTTAAGTTTAAAATTCGCGTATCACGCGTCACGAGTACCTTTCACAGTTTAGTCCGCATTCTAGGGGGTGTTCGCGCGCGACTGGTGGCAGAATCGGCGGCTAATTGGACGACGCGTCAAATTTCTAACGTTAAGCCTTTTAAACATATAAGGAAACTGTGGTCGAGCTCAACAGGCTCATGCCACTTCTGCTAGTAGCCAACGGACTTTTTATTTATTTATTTAATTTAGGTAGTGGTGAGGGTACGGAGGTCAGTAAGATTTGACAGTTTAAACACTTACTCACTCTACGATTGAAAACGTTGCATGCTTTCTGGTTCGCCTGTGTTAAGGCGCGTTTACGCAACAAGTCATTCTCGCTCGCTGAATGATATTTGCTAGTCAACCGTTATTTATTTATAATTAGTTTCCCGTTGCTACTAAATGAATGCTGTAATAGATAATAAATTGGATGTATTATAAATAACAACACGGATAAAGAACAAAGTACTACAGTAATTTTAAACATTGCATTTTAAACAAGATTTTTCCAAAATTTGCTATTCTTCCTCAAAGTACAGCTTCTAGCAATGATCAAACGTCGATAGAATAAATAGCCACTCGTAGCGAGAATTCAAAATCCAACATGACGTCCATTTCGTCGCTATTGAATCGAAGACAGACCATCGAATGCCGGCATAGAAAAAACTATAACTCACGAGGCACGAAGAGAAGATTTGCGTCTGCTTCATTGCCATGGTTACTAATCAGACAACTCGAAAGCCGCATACTCCGGTAAAGGCGAGAAGCAGCCATCAGATTTAGTCTTAATGAAGTAAAAGCTAGTGCCGTACACACAAAGAACACAGCAATTACAAAAAAATGGGTAGCGCACCCACGAATTTTTTGTGTGGTGCAAAAAAGAAAAACATCAGCTAAGGAAGCGGGAGAAGGTGCTTTAACTCCTCGGAATCTTCCAAAACAACTTAATTTCAGCAATTTCAGCACCTTTGAAACGTTAAAAAAGCCAGTTTTTTTTAATTTTTCAGTGGCAGTAAAAATGTGTCTTTACTTTTCTATTTTAACCAAATTTTACTTTTAACTTCGGGTCTGGTGGTGTGGAGTGGGAAAGCATTTAAAAGACAAGTCAAGTTTATATCCAAAATATAAACTTCACTATATCACTTTAGTAGCACCGGAAGGGCAGTAGTTACGTCACTGAGCCTTATCAGTCTCGCTGTCGCAATACTGAATACCAAACCTCATTTCTGGTTCAGAGCATGAAGTTGTGGAATGATTTGCCCGAAGCCATTAAAACTTGCCCTAGTATTGGAGCTTTCAAAGCTCAATTATTTCGTCACTTGTTTAACTCATAACTTGGTCACCATGCCTCTCCCACTCTTTTCCCCTCCCTACTCTTTCTTCTTTCCCCCTGCGGCCCCCCCCCTCCCCCCAATCGTCACTACCCCATTTCCTTGTTTAATTTTAGTTTTTGCTACTGTCTGCTGACATTGTAATTGTATGTTTCGGGTTAGGTGTAAGAATAGGCCCAGCGCCTAAACCTCGCCCTTTGTGGCACAATTAATTTTTATCCCCGGATTTTTTTGATCAATTGTACTTTCACGTGCTACAATACAGTTTATTATTATTATTATTAATCCTTAACTAGTGAAGAAAAAACAATAAGTACACTAGGGTAACTGTGGCAAGAACAATTTCTAACATGATGTCAGCGCTTTTCGAAAGTAAAGCGGTGTTCGTGTTCGTGGTTTTTTTTTTTTTTTACTTTTTATCTCATCCCATTCCTTACTTTCTTGGGCATCTTCTTCATTCTGCAATATGCGTTCACGTCTCACCGACTAGAACGCAAACACGTTTGGCATGCCAAACACGCCTACATAACCTTCCCGAAAAGTTCCGCCTACCAAGGACGAGGTAGACTGCCCGGCAAGGCACGGCGAGGGAAAAGAAAAGAAAAAAAGTCCCAAAAGATATAGCTAGCTGATCGGAAAAGCGATTAGTTTTGCCATGTCGATTTTATTACAGCAAGAATCAATACGTTGGACATTCCTAACCAATCCGACCATCGAACGTGACACCCTAAAAGTGATATCTCTCTTCGCCAGACACAATACTAAAGTTGCAGTGGTTATTGTCAATTAAGTAGCAATGTTAAAATTTCCAGTTAAGGGAAAACCAAACCCTTTGGGTTTTCCATAACCATGGAAAACAGTCCTGGAAAAAATGTGGACTTATAAAAGTGAAGTCAACACCGTAGCGATTGAATTTACGACATTTGGATACCTGCATAGAGGAATTTTTAAGGAAACCTAACTGAAGCACACGTGGTATTGGATGCACCGTTTGAAAAATTGGTGCGGTTAGGTCTATCATTTTGTATGGCCATGCGACGTCAAATTAAGTTAACATGAAAACCTTTTGGTTTGGTTATGCTTGTGAACACTTATGACGGTAGTCATGCTTAAGACTAAAGAAATGGTGATTCATTCACTTCGCTCACTCAATCAGCGCATCCTGTCACTCTTATGAGTGAGCCGATAATTCCTTGCTTAATTGCCATGATAGCATTACTCAAGTTATCTGAATGTGTCGCACGATGAATGAGGCAGAGAAATTAAAAGCCATAATGGAATAAGTTCCTTTTTTTCTTTCCAAATACCCTAAACCCTCCGTTGGTTAATAAATTTAATAACGGTAATTTTTCTGTGTGAAAGCAACCCTTCTAATTACCAATCCTATTATTTTTGACGCGAATCTATTTGCACTCCATTTTTCTTTCAGCTGTCAAAATGCTTCCGGTGTTAATGATAAAGCAGCGTTAAAAAACCAACTAATTACTGCAGCCGTTCGTCTTTTGCAGTTCTTGGCTTGCAAGCTTTTTCTTTGTAAACGAAGGCTGTTCACTAGATTTACTGTAACAATCAACATTAATTAACAGCCAAAAAATTCAATAACTCGCCTAACGATTTAAAACTAAGGGGGGGGGGGGGGGGGCGGCCGGAGTACACTAGATATTTCTATCTCACCTTCCACCACTTCTTCTGAGTCGCGGTCCCTTGCGGCCAATCGCCGAACGGGTGACAGTTTTTAATTTTGCGGAAAACGTACGTTAAAAATTCAAACACTTTTCTACCCAATATGTGTGAAAATATCCCTTGTGGATCGATTAGTCTAAGCACGTGTAAATTCGCATGAAGTAACGTTTAAACGACCCAGGGCCGTAGCTAGCCCCCTTGGCGCCCAAGGCGAACCAACTCAGTGGCGTCCCCCCCCCCCCTCGGTCACCACCCGCCTGCCTATTTCAAGAAAATATTAAAAAAAACTTTAATGAATGTTCCATTGAGGCTTGCCTAACTAAATACTAAGAGACCTGTACTAGGAAATTGAATGGTTGAAGACAACGAACGTTAACAAAAACAAAAAACAAAACAAAAAAACTAGCGCGTTTTTTATCGAACAAACGTGATTTCATGATAATATTTTGGCTTGACAATTGATAAAAAAAATGTCAATTAAGGTGATAAAGGGATGAGAGTAAATTATTTCGCTATAACAAACTGAAAATAAATATTGAAATAACTAATTCAACCGTAATCAAAAGATTTTTATTGTTCAATTTTCGCTTTTTTCGGGTGCAAGCCTCCACTTAAGAAGCAAGACGCAAATACACTGAAGTATCTCTCAACTTTTTTTATTTCAGTTTTCGGTTATCGGATCATTAAAGAACAAACCGTTAAAAAATATAACTATGAACCATCCACTAACACGGTTGCACGGTTGGCAGGAGTTCGGTGAGGCACCCCCAGGAAGGCGGCGCCCTAGGCGGCCGCCCTGCTCGCCTTACCCTTCTTACAGCCCTGAAACGACCTTCAGCCTGGAAGGAGCTTTGTTTCTCAGGCCACGGACGACCGGGATAGAAATTGCGTGTCTTGACTTCTGGCTGCATGCTAGTGCTCGCTCGTATTGGGAATAATGCGTCTTAGCATTGCTTTGGTAAAATAACGTTTTGGCGTTGTTTAATCAACTTGGCTGGAGCCAGGAGTCGAAACCTGCAGCTTCTCTCCAGAAGTCCTTGTGATAAGCGATGGAATACAGAGTACAAATTCAATGCGAATACTCCCACTTGCAGGTATTTATCAGGGTTCATACAGTTTTGGGCCAATATTTCTCTAGTTCTTTTCCAGGCTTTTTCAAGGACCAATTAAATTTTCAAGGCCGAATAATGGTACTGCATTTTAAAGTTTATCTAGTCTATTTGATTAATAGTCGACATGTTAATGCTTTTGTTAAAATTTGCACTGTGTAACATAATATTTTTTTATTGAAAGTAGCCAGAGTAGCCAACGCAGACTGTCACAAAGACAAGAGTTCATTAAGTTTGTTACATTGTTCATTTAATTCTGTGCTTGCCACTTATTTTTCGCCACACATTTTTAAACTACACTGGAATTTTTTTTTTAATATAGGGCTATACTTAGCAAACTCGTAATTTTCTTCCCTCACAAGCTGAAATAGCAAGAATTTGAAATGTGGTGGTATTCCATAGCAAGTCAAGTATGCAAGCTTTTCCCCACGCAATTGAAGCAAACCTAAGGCAATTTCAAGCAAATAATATTTTTAACTACATTTTCAGCTTTTAAGTATTTTTCTAGAATTCAATGCTTTTCAAAGCCTGGAAATTTTTTTTTCAAATTCAAGCACTTTTCCAGATTTTAAGGTTCCGTACGAACCCAGATTCATAAATTTCTGCTCATAGTAACATTTAATGAAATAACCCAGAAATTGCGAAAACACTAGTAACAAAATTAGCCAGTCTACTTAACCCATTTTAACGTATAGTAACGCTTAGAAATTCATGACACCTTGCATGTGTTCACTTTTAGTTGCAATACTTTTTTTTTAAATTTCCTCTAGCATATTTTAGGTAGGTGTATAATGTCCCAGAAGTCCCGTACCAGTCAAATAAATCCTTTAGACTTGGATATGGGTGGCTTATAATAGCATACTCGTATAGGAAGTCACTTATGGCGAATCCGATGATGGATCCAAAATGACCTTGGAAGTCGTATTCAGGGTCATCCAATTTATATCTCCGAACCAAATGCTCAATTTTTCATTTGATGGTTCAGCTATATCTGTGTTTCCTGCTACCCCGTGGATAGCTTCTCTGCACTACCCAACTTCTTTCTCCAATATCTCCTTGTTTTGCATGCGACTTTTGTTCAGAGTTCCTGTGTTGTACAAATAGCACGATCCCCCACAACTTTATAATTTACTTTATGCCCCTATCTTGCGTAGGAGATATGAGATACAAATTGGATGACCTTGAATATGACCTCCAAGGTCATTTTGGATGGCATCATCGGATTCGCCATAGGTGACTTCCTATACGAGTATGCTATTATCTGCAACCCATACCCAAGTCTTAAGGATTTATTGGACTGGTACGGGACTTCTGGGGCATACTGTATACTTTGTGTGACTGTATTACGATTGTTTTACCTTGTTTTGTTTTTCTTTTGTTGTTAGCACATATTAACACTTTGTATGCTTCGTGTTATTATTATTCATTAAATAAAAAAAAAAAGAAATATACCGCATTTTACGTAGTTTCACAATTCGCTATTAGATGTCATCAATAACATTTTGCTAAAAATATGACATCTTTACACCAAAAGTATTAAACAAATAGGCATCATAGGAACGAAAAGTAAAGTTCAGCAAGGAATTAGTTTCATGCAGTTTAGGTACATATGTTGTGGGGGCCAGGAAAAATCTCCGGAAAGAAATCCCGGTATAATGTACCGGAAAGAAAATCCTCAAAATAAAACTCTTAAAGAGTATTTCATAAGAAAGTTGTACGCAGAATCTAAGAAAACGACTTATTACAAAATAAAAATAAAAACCAACAATAAATAGGCCTACCTGGTAGACTTAGCCGACGTTTTGATATACGTAGCCTGCGTTTTGATGCAGTTATCCGTAAACGTAAAAAAATTCGATCATGGCTACATCAAAAAGCATGAAAGGGTGGTGGGAAGTAAACCTACCGGTAAGTCTAAAAAGAAAACTGTTAACAAACCCTATTAAAGAAGCATTGCTGCCTGAAAGAATATGTAATGATTGTCGTTTCTGATGCTATACAGCACACAGCTGCAGCGAGCACGGCAGACACGGCGCCTTGCCAACCACATCAGTTATTAAATTTAGATGTAGACATCCATTCTACTACTTTTCAGCTTTTAGATACACGTTCGTTAAATTTTAGACGAAGTGTATTGTGTGCGCGGCGTATCTTGAATCCTGCACGTATTTTGTGATCGGCTACGTCTTCCTGGAGGGAGCGGCTTTGATCGACGGTCGCCAAGATTAATTCCATCATAAAATATATATGGAAGCATCCTTGCGGTCGCCATTGTTATTGTAACTATTTTGGATATCAACAAGGCACTCTACTACCATAAATGTACAATCGACTATTTGTGTTCATTCTGGGGCGAACTCAAGTTGGGCTGT
The DNA here is from genome assembly GCA_023313725.1 of Lithobius niger. Lineage (NCBI taxonomy): Eukaryota > Metazoa > Arthropoda > Chilopoda > Lithobiomorpha > Lithobiidae > Lithobius > Lithobius niger. Next base: position 121,412 of record JAHWFP010122921.1, on the reverse strand, counting down.
AGGTGTTCTCATCAATCAAGGCTTCGAGACCGGCTTGAGCCTTATTTATTTCCACTCGCATGAACATGAACATGGCTGATAGAATATGATAGAAATGATCATTAGAAAGTAGGAGCATTAGTCGTAGGGGGGGGGGGGATAAATTGAGCCACATGATGCGCTGATTATTTCCGCCAGCATGAACATGGGAGAATATAATGGAAGTGATCATTCATTAGAAAGAGGGGGATCATTAGCAGTGGAAGTGAAGCGTAGAGGGATTCGGTCACTGGATGCGCTGAATGAGTGAGCGAAGCAAACGAATATCAGCGTTTGCTAGCCAGTGTGCGCAACAATTTGAAAAAAAAACTAATTCGGTCGAACATGGAGATACACATGAACTGTCATACCTAACCAGTGTTGCAAAGCGTGCATTCAACACCGACCTTCAGCTAGTTCTTTCTTAATATTGTATAAACCGCTGAAGCCCAAGCAGTGGTTTTTAATTATTCTTTTAGTGTTTAAATATGTTCAAAATGGACTCTTATTATAACAAAAATTACAAGTCACCTTGTTTGACTTTAAAAAGACATCCTGCAGGATGCAGTGCATAAGGATTTTGGGCTGGTCCCACTATGGACAACTTATATGTTGACTTTCGCCCACTCCCCTCAATAATATATTTGACAGTCACATAAAAAGTAAAAGAATTCTAGCATAGAAATAGCTGAACCAATTTTCCTGAAATTTAGGAAAATGTGTTGTCCAGATGCAAATGTTATTCCAATTTTAGTTGAACAGTTGACACTGTCTGGCGACGTTACTGATCGTGGTTGGGCGAAACAGTGTCTTGAAAATAATGACTTCTCTATACAGCAGCGTCATGTGGCGTCATACTGCCTACAAGAGAGATAGCTGCAAGGGGCACTAGATTAAAAAGGAGGGTTAAACAACGGCACTTCTAGTCAAGGCAGTTCTTTGAGAGCGGATTTCATAGGCTTAAAAAAAACGTTGTTTTCTACAATCCCTTATGCTGCTAGGTTGTAATTGGAAAATAAAGATTCCACCTGCTTAAAAATGTCAGCAACTGCCAACAAATCGACAAAAATCGCGCATTATGGGCCTAAGAAATCCACTCTTAACAGCATTGTCTTCACTAAGACGCCCTTCGTTTCCCCCTCCAGTGACCCTTGCAGCTATCCCAGTTACTGGCTCCAGCATAGAGTTATATACAATAATGCAACGTTTTGTTACTGCCCTATAGAGCAGCGGCAAGTGACGTCATATTGGCTACGAGATAGCATCTGGAGAGCATAGCTACAAGGAGCACTAGATTAAAATGTAACTGAAAACAACGGCACTTCTAGTCAAGACAGTGCTTTGAGAGCGGATTTCTTAGGCTTTCCCCTCCAGTGCCCCTTGCAGCTAACCCAGTTACTGGCTCCACCATAGAGGCATATACAATAAAACTACGACATGTCACTGCTCTATTGTGTTTAGCAAGTATGAACCATATTTCCATGCTCTTGTTTGAATTGTGTTTAATTATTCATCGTATCTCGGAGCTACTCGTCAACAAAAACGTTTTTATCGGTGGAATTATTATTGCATGGCTACTCTCAGACCAGGAAGTTTCCCCTTTGTTTTCCGCATTGTGAAGTGAACCCAGCAAACCGGTAACCGTAACGTATAGACTGTTTCCGTAACTGGAAACTACTATGGTAACACACCATCACTATCATCCAAAATCAAGCTTCAGCTTTAAAGAGAGTCTTGATTCAGGACCATTAGTAGTACCTTAACATTCTTCTCTTGCGTCTGAGAGACTCTGGACGCCCACAAATCACGGTCCCTAAGCGTCTCCCTGCCGTTCTCCAGCTCGGCTACCCCTTCTCTCTCTCTCGACAGACAAACCTTGACATTTGGAGGTTGCGACCGTCGCTATAAAAAGAGCCGGATACGCGACTTTATTATTGCCGTTAAGTTGTCGAGCGAGTTAGGTCCACAAAATATGGGTCTCTGCGGCCCCTTGTCTCTTAAACTAAACTGACCTAGTCCGAAGCATTTCCAGCGCTCAGATAAGCACTTGTCTTCGATTGTCCAGTGGTCACCAAGAAAATGGTAGGATTAAGGCGTGACCCGGCAATTCGTCTCTAGCTGGTTACTTCTATCAGAGATGGCAGGTTTTCATGTCTCTAACATGGGAGGGGGAAAGAGGGGGTTATGGATCAGAGCGAACAGAAGGAGAGTTAGATACTTGGGAGAAATTCAATTCGGAGTACGTATGTCGACAATATGCGAAAAATTCGAATACGACTAACATTTTCAAAAGCTTTTGTATGTTAGCGAGCCACATAATTTCATTTTGAATGGGCGAGTCAAGTCCAGTATCTGGCCAGTCGTTCGAGTTTCGAGTGGAACTCGAATTTTGTAAATTTTTTTATTAAAACTAAAAAGTTACACTGTAATTTACATAATGTTAATTCAGATTGGAGAATAATTCTAATGATATACTTTAAACAAGCTAATCTTCCTCCCTTTCGTGTGAAACGCGGCCTAAGATCACATTCGAGTATGATCAAAGCGGAGCTCCGCTCCAATCATTTCGATTCAATTCTGAAATGGAAACAATAATTTAACCGATGTTGCATTGTTACTGTGATATGCAGGACAATTATTTTGACAACAGATGGCGTGTTCCCAACGTTCACGAATATAGCATTACAAAATGATTACAATCTTTGGAGTTAAAACCTCCCCAAATGTCAAACCATAAAAGGTAACTATTGGAGTCAAACGTGAACTGAATGTCAAATTTCAAGCACTGTCGCATAATTTATTTTATATGAGTAGAATTAGCTAGTAATAAGCAGTAGTGATAAGTAGTAATTATCATGATATCAACGACGTTGAGATACCTTTTCGTACTTGAATTACACTTTACGTGCAGCTCTAAAACAGGGCTTTCTGTTGCCTACCTTGTAAACCCCGTCTATCTGTGCAATTTTCAAAGCTTTCTGTCGCATTATTATTGAGTATTCAATACCAGAAAACGTCGGTTTAATGTCTCGGGGATGAGAAGCAGCAGCTATAGCCTTCGCCTATAAAGTCTTCAAAAAAGGGTTTTAGCGAGCGTTAACCGCACCCGGTCATCTGCCCGACGAAGCCCTAAGGCCCTATGTCTGCAGCACCCGGAATGAATTCCCAAGAGGAAAGTCTATAAAGTCTAAAAAGTCTTGATTTGAACAACAACATTCAGACGTCAGCAATTAGACGCCACGGAAAGCCAACAATCAGAACTTGATAGGTGAAGAGCTAGCGCGCTTCTAGATCACTGCCCAATTATTCTAAACCAGGTAACGAAATCGCTTTCGTTTGGTTGCGCCAGTTCGGAGAAAACGCCATAAATGGCACCATGAATGGCACCATGAACGCCTTGAATGCCTTGAATGCCATGAATGGCACCATGTAAGGCCAAAGGAAGCAAGAGGGACACACGCTTACCCCTATGAATTACTCTCAAGTGGTCAAGTAAACATATAGTAGTGAATTACATAGGAGCTAGTTCCAGACTTGCTTCTTTTTCTCCATTCACGGTTATGACTGCATAAGGTTCATAGCTCCGCTGCTATTGTAGCTAATCGAGTAGGTTTTTTGATTTTGGTGTCTCATTATTGTTATTATAGAAATGATGGTCAGATAAAAGCTTGCAATGCCCAAGAGGGGTAAAGTTAAAAAAGAAATTAACAAACAGGAAACGCTACATTATAAGGTGCTTTGAACTATATAGTGTAGGTTGAACTTTTTCAAGAAAGCCGATCAATTTTTTTACAATGTGGTCTCTATAGGCCTGGAGGTAGTGGTCCAGATAAGGGCCAATAAACATCATTATAAAGGTTGGTAAAATAGAGTTATTAAGATAAATAACAACTTTAAAAACATAGTTAGTAGTAGGGCCTTTCTTGCAGCTGCAGCACAATGTGGAATTTAAGCTTGTTGTCAACCAGCACACCAAGATCTTCGCGAGTCTCTTTCGAAGAAATGGAAAGGTCTTTTAAAGTGTATGAGAAGTGTTTGTTGTTAAGTCCAGTGTGAAGAGCAACAGTTTTTGAAATATTAAAAGCCATACGATTATCATGGGTCCCGTGAACAACAGAATCAAGATCAGACTGCACTTGAAGATGATCAGCAACACACTGTACAGAACAATAAATTTTGAGATCATCAGCAAAAAGGAGAGAGAAAGGTGTGATGGAAGACCATTGATGAAGATGTTGAAAATGGTTGGTCACAGGATGGGGCCTTGAGCTTGAGGGCCTCCTGATGGAGCATTGGAGCAGCTTGAAGAAGGTCCACGGGTAGATATCTGAAGTGACTATTGCAAAATAAATTTTGAGACAAAAATGCAGGAACGGATGAAGGTCAATTTTACATACTTTGCTAAGAAGGATAGAATGGTCAACAGTGTTGAATAGTTTTTTGAAATCTAGGCCAGCAATGCCGCAGGAAAGACCGTGATCAATTACAGCAGTACATTGATTAGATTAATGACAGTTATGAGCTTAGTTAAACAGGATTTGCCTTTGAAAAAACCATGTCGGAAGTTATGAATGAGTTTTTCGTCATTAAGGAGCTTTGTTAAGACGGCGGCAACAACCTTTTTAAAAAAATTTTCGAGGTATAGAAGAAAGCACCAGATAAGGCGATAATTCTTCACGTATATGGCACTGCCTTATTTACGCAGTGGGATCACGTTGGCAACTTTCCAATAGGTAGGGAAGTTACCAGTGCCAAGTGATACGATACACATACAACAAAAAAAGTCAAATATAAATACAAAGAGATTGATGCCGCATAGCTTTTAAGTAACTAAGATGCATTCCATTGGGGTAAGGACTGGAATAGGACACTCTTTTATAAACATCGTTCACAGAAATGTTCACATCGATCATTGTTGGGAACTCCGGTCATAGAAATGATGGTGCTGGGACCTTGTTTATGGGTGTGAGCAGTGAAGACACGACGAAAATAATTCTTTTGAGTTCTTCGGCAATTCTTTACCTTCGTCGTCTCAGTAAAAACACCACTATTGGTTTCAGATTAGTAAGGATCTGATTTGAGCTAGGTAAAAACGTTTGGGTAAAGATTGACATCCAGCAGTCAGATCCTGTTCCTCAAAGTCGGACACTTGGTGGATGGTAGTTCTTAAAATATTACAGTCATATTTAAAGTTTTATGGATTAATATCAAAGGAATTGGCGTTGAATTTGTCTCACATGTGCTGTTTATTATTGACAATTTTTTGTGTGGACTTTAGTCATCAGTGCTACATTCTTGGCTGCGTGGAATTTGGTATGATATTGAGGTCTAATGTTGTGGTAAATTGTTAGCAGAAAACAGTACAATGTTTCAAGGGCGTCGTAACAAAATGAGATTAGAAAATTAGACTTGCAGATCAGTAGAATCTATAATGATATTGGTCAGTTGGATGTCACCTTGTTGATAGCTATACATTTCAGATCGGTGTAGTATTTAAGTTGAACTGGCAAACTGAGAGAGAGGGAGACAACAGGGTCGCTTTAACCAATTCCAGCTAGTGAACTAAGACAGTGAAGAAGTACTTCCTCATGTAAGACAACAAGACCAAGGAGACTAGGCTTTTCGCTTGTGGCGGGATCTGGTAGGGAACATAACAAATTGATACGGATGATTGTAATGTAATGCACAGCAGAGAGAAAGGTATGTTATGGGTAATCGGGGGATCGTGCTAAGATTGAGCTCCCAGTTAACTTTTAGAAAATTAAATCATCGACAATGTCAGTACGGTAATCTCTATAAAAGGTACTAATTTCCTATATACTGAATAAAGTCGTGCTGACTGACTGATGTCATTTTGGCAGGCTTTCAATACATGCCGACTATACGCCATGTAGTGCAGTTTGAAGAGAGAATATCAAAGTGATGGCTTTCCAGAGACCAGAAGAAACAATAGATAAACGACCGGGGAAGAGAGAAGGTGTCTGACATAATATGTCACCTCCTCCAGGCACAAGTCGATCATCTCAGAATATGGACTACCCTGGGAGTGAAAATAAGAGGCTCACCAGTGCGCAGAAAACTTTCAGTGACAACATAGAACAATTAGATAAACAAATAGAACCATTTTTTTTAACGTAAAGCTACTAGTGAAGAGTTGGGAAAGAGGGCGGGGGGGGGGGGAGTGTATGGTTGAGAATGTTGAGAGTATCACGATAGCATTAGACGTTTTTTTTGTCCTCTACACCTCATGTGCTCATCTCCCAACGTTTTCCCGTCGTTCTTTGCGTCTTACCAAAATAAAAAGGTTTCTCTTCTTTTTCATAACCCCGTGTGTGACACGTAGCCACAAAACAAGGAATGACATAAACCGAGTTTATCAATGTAGAACTGAATTCATTATAAGTTAAAATACTACTGAATTAAATTTTACTACGAATGCTAGGAGGGCATTCTACAAGCCTTTATTTCTGAGTTTGATATCGAAAAAAAGGATAAATCCTTAGATGATATTCATCTAAGGATTGACCCCTTTTTTTTCCGATATCAATTCCGATCTGATTATAACCGAGCTCAAAAATCT
>JAHWFP010122921.1:87734-100159 GCA_023313725.1 Lithobius niger | reverse complement strand
TATCGGTGGAATCATTATAGCATGGCTACTCTCAGACCAGGAAGTTTCCCCTTTGTTTTCAGCATTGTGAAGTGAACCCAGCAAACCGGTAACCGTAACGTATAGACTGTCTCCGTAACTGGAAACTACTATGGTAACACACCATCACTATCATCCAAAATCAAGCTTCAGCTTTAAAGAGAGTCTTGATTCAGGACCATTAGTAGTACCTTAACATTCTTCTCTTGCGTCCGAGAGACTCTGGACGCCCACAAATCACGGTCCCTAAGCGTCTCCTTGCCGTTCTCCAGCTCGGCTACCCCTTCTCTCTCTCTCGACAGACAAACCTTGACATTTGGAGGTTGCGACCGTCGCTATAAAAAGAGCCGGATACGCGACTTTATTATTGCCGTTAAGTTGTCGAGCGAGTTAGGTCCACAAAATATGGGTCTCTGCGGCCCCTTGTCTCTTAAACTAAACTGACCTGGTCCGAAGCATTTCCAGCGCTCAGATAAGCACTTGTCTTCGATTGTCCAGTGGTCACCAAGAAAATGGTAGGATTAAGGCGTGACCCGGCAATTCGTCTCTAGCTGGTTGCTTCTATCAGAGATGGGAGGTTTTCGCGTCTCTGACATGGGAGGGGGAAAGAGGGGGTTATGGATCAGAGCGAACAGAAGGATAGTCAGATACTTGGGAAAAATTCGATTCGAATACGACTAACATTTTCAAAAGATTTTGTATGTTAGCGAGCCGCATAATTTCACTTTGAATAGTCGAGTCAAGTCGAGTATCAGGCCAGTCATTCGAGTTTCGAGGCAATGCTCCTGCCAGGACTGCCGGCCAGGGTAGCGTGAAAGGCTACCATGCTCCTTCAGCGGCTATGGGAACTATTCCTGCCAATTCTGGACAATCTTTCGGCCCCTACGATGATCGGAGGTTTCCCGGATCGAATCCGCGGGTTGGCACCTCCCTTTACCAGTTATTTCTTCTTCTCTAAAAGTTTGGTAATGTTCAAAATTGAGCCAGTTCAGCCATACAAGCATTAAGTTGCTTCGGCTGACTTAAGGCTCAAAGAAATTAATTTAAAAAAATTTTAATCTTTCAATGATTAAATTTATATAAATTTAAATATAAGCTCGAATTTTGTAAAATTTGTTATTAAAACTAAAAAGTTACATTGTAATATAGATAATGTTAATTCAGATTGGAGGATAATTCTAATGATACACTTTAAACAAGCTGATCGTCCTCCCTTTCGCGTGATACGCGGCTTAAGATTACATTGAAGTGTGATCAAAGCGGAGCTCCGCGTCAATCATTTCGATTTAATTCTGAAATGGAAACAATAAGTTAACCGATGTTGCATTGTTACTCTGATATGCAGGACAATTATTTTGACAACAGATGGCGTGTTCCCAACGTTCACGAATACAGCATTATAAAATGATTACAATCTTTGGAGTTAAAACCTCCCCAAATGTCAAACAATAAAAGGTAACTATTGGAGTCAAACGTGAACTGAATGTAAAATTTCAAGCACTGTCGCATTATTTATTTTATATGAGTAGAATTAGCTAGTAATAAGCAGTAGTGATAAGCAGTAATTATCATGATATCAACGACGTTGAGATACCTTTTCGTACTTGAATTACACTTTACGTGCAGCTCTAAAACAGGGCTTTCTGTTGCCTACCTTGTAAACCCCGTCGATCTACACAATTTTCAAAGCTTTCTGTCGCATTATTATTTAGTATTCAATACCAGAAAACGTCGGTTTAATGTCTCGGGGATGAGAAGCAGCAGCTATAGCCTTCGCCTATAAAGTCTTCAAAAAAGGGTTTTAGTGAGCGTTAACCGCACTCGGTCATCTGCCCGACGAAGCCCTAAGGCCCTATGTCTGTGGCACCCGGAATGGATTCCCAAGAGAAAAGTCTATAAAGTCTAAAAAGTCTTGATTTGAACAACAACATTCAGACGTCAGCAATTAGACGCCACGGAAAGCCAACAATCTGAACTTGATAGGTGAAGAGCTAGCGCTAGCCAATTATTCTAAACTAGGTAACGAAATCGCTTTCGTTTGGTTGTGCCAGTTCGGAGAAAACGCCATGAATGGCACCATGAATGGCACCATGAACGCCTTGAATGCCATGAATGGCACCATGTAAGGCCAGAGGAAGCAAGGGGGACACACGCTTACCCATGAATTACTCTCAAGTGGTCAAGTAAACATATAGTAGTGAATTACATGGGAGCTAGTTCCAGACTTGCTTCTTTTTCTCCATTTACGGTTATGACTGCATAAGGTTCATAGCTCCGCTGCTATTGTAGCTAATCGAGTAGGTTTTTTGATTTTGGTGTCTCATTATTGTTATTATAGAAATGATGGTCAGACAAAAGCTTGCAATGCCCAAGAGGGGTAAAGTTAAAAAAGAAATTAACAAACAGGAAACGCTACATTATAAGGTGCTTTGAACTAGATAGTGTAGGTTGAACTTTTTCAAGAAAGCCGATCAATTTTTTTACAATGCGTCTCTATAGGCCTGGAGGCAGTGGTCCAGATAAGGGCCAATAAACATCATTATAAAGGTTGGTAAAATAGAGTTATTAAGATAAATAAAAACTTTCAAACATAGTTAGTAGTAGGGCCTTTCTTGCAGCTGGAGCACAATGTGGAATTTAAGCTTGTTGTCAACCAGCACACCAAGATTTACGCGAGTCTCTTTCGAAGAAATGGAAAGGTCTTTTAAAGTGTATGAGAAGTGTTTGTTGTTCAGTCCAGTGTGAAGAGCAACAGTTTTCGAAATATTAAAAGCCATACGATTATCATGGGTCCCGTGAACAACAGAATCAAGATCAGACTGCACTTGAAGAAGATCAGCAACAGACTGTACAGAACAATAAATTTTGAGATCATCAGCAAAAAGGAGAGAGAAAGGTGTGATGGAAGACCATTGATGAAGATGTTGAAAATGGTTGGTCCCAGGATGGAGCCTTGAGCTTGAGGGCCTCCTGATGGAGCATTGGAGCAGCTTGAAGAAGGTCCACGGGTAGATATGTGAAGTGACTATTGCAAAATAAATTTTGAGACAAAAATGCAGGAACGGATGAAGGTCAATTTTACATACTTTGATAAGAATGATAGAACGGTCAACAGTGTCGAAAGGTTTTTTTGAAATCTAGGCCAGCAATGCCGCAGGAAAGACGGTGATCAATTGCAGCAGTACATTGATTAGATTAATGACTGTTAGGAGCTTAGTTAAACAGGATTTGCCTTTGACAAAACCATGTCGGAAGTTATGAATGAGTTTTTCGTCATTAAGGAGCTTTGTCAAGATGGCGGCAACAACCTTTTTAAAAAAAACTTTCGAGGTATAGAAGAAAGCACCAGATAAGGCGATAATTCTTCACGTATATGGCACTGCCTCATTTACGCAGTGGGATCACGTTGGCAACTTTCCAATAGGTAGGGAAGTTACCAGTGCCAAGTGATACGATACACATACAACAAAAAAAGTCAAATATAAATACAAAGAGACTGATGCCGCATAGCTTTTAAGTAAACTAAGATGCATTCCATCGGGGTAAGGACTGGAATAGGACAGTATTTTATAAACATCGTTTACAGAAATGTTCACATTGATCATTGTTGAAAACTCCGGTCATAGAAATGATGGTGCTGGGACCTTGTTTGTGGGTGTGAGCAGTGAAGACACGACGAAAATAATTCTTTTGAGTTCTTCTGCAATTCTTTACCATCGTCGTCTCAGTAAAAACACCACTATTGGTTTCAGATTAGTAAGGGTCTGATTTGAGCTAGGTAAAAACGTTTGGGTAAAGATTGACATCCAGCAGTCATATCCTGTTCCTCAAAGTCGGACACTTGGTGGATGGTAGTTCTTAAAATATTACAGTCATATTTAAAGTTTTATAGATTAATATCAAAGGAATTGGCGTTGAATTTGTCTCACATGTGCTGTTTATTATTGACAATTTTTTGTGTGGACTTTAGTCATCAGTGCTACATTCTTGGCTGCGTGGAATTTGGTATGATATTGAGGTCTAAGGTTGTGGTAAATTGTTAGCAGAAAACAGTACAATGTTTCAAGGGTGTCGTAACAAAATGAGATTAGAAAATTAGACTTGCAGATCAGTAGAATCTATAATAATATTGGTCAGTTGGATGTCACCTTGTTGATAGCTATACATTTCAGATCGGTGTTGTATTTAAGTTGAACTGGCAAACTGAGAGAGAGGGAGACAACAGAGTCGCTTTAACCAATTCCAGCTAGTGAACTGAGACAGTGAAGAAGTACTTCCTCATGTAAGAGAACAAGACCAAGGAGACTAGGCTTTTTGCTTGTGGCGGGATCTGGTAGGGAACATAACAAGCTGATACGGATGATTGTAATGTAATACACAGCAGAGTGTAAGGTACGTTATGGGTAATCGGGGGATCGTGCTAAGATTGAGCTCCCAGTTAACTTTTAGAAAATTAAATCATTGACAATGACAGTACGGTAATCTCTGTAAAAGGTAGTAATTTCGTATATACTGAATAAGTCGAGCTGACTGACTGATGTCATTTTGGCAGGCTTTCAATACATGCCGACTATACGCCATGTAGTGCAGTTTGAAGAGAGAATATCAAAGTGATGGCTTTCCAGTGACCAGAAGAAACAATAGATAAACGACCGGGGAAGAGAGAAGGTGTCTGACATAATATGTCACCTCCACCATGCACAAGTCGATCATCTCAGAATATGGACTACCCTGGGAGTGAAAATAAGAGGTTCACCAGTGCGCAGAAAACTTTCAGTGACAACATAGAACAATTAGATATACAAATAAAACCATTTTTTAACGTAAAGCTACTAGTAAAGAGTTGGGAAAGAGAGGGGGGGGGGGGCATATGGTTGAGAATGTTTGAGAATATCACGATAGCATTACACATTTTTTTTTGTCCTCCACACCTCATGTGCTCATATCCCAACGTTTTCCCGTCGTTCTTTGCGTCTTACCAAATTAAAAGGTTTCTCTTCTTTTTCATAACCCCGTGTGTGACACGTAGCCCCAAGACAAGGAATGACATAAACCGAGTTTCTGAATGTAGAACTGAATTCATTATAAGTTAAAATACTACTGCATTAAATTTTACTACGAATACTAGGAGGGCATTCTACAAGCCTTTATTTCTGAGTTTGATATCGAAAAAAAAGGGGTAAATCCTTAGATGATATTCATCTAAGGATTAACCCCCCTTTTCCGATATCAATTCCGATCTGATTATAACCGAGCTCAAAAATCTGTTTGATGCACTGCTGCTAATTGAAGAAATTGTTTTTTAGCCTACATTTGAAGGAATCTTTGGAATAAACTTGTTTTTGTTGTATTGGTCGTAGTGATATAAACTAATTTTGTTTTCATTATTATTTTATAAATGTTGGTTTACAAGAAGAATACAATAGAATAAATTGTGCAATTTCCATCTTCTGCTAGACTTAGCGCATCATTGGTGACATGTCTGCTTTCCCATCCGAGGTTTTGAAATCTTTGCAGTAGGTAGAATGATAAGATCCAAATTTGTAGTTTGTTTAACCGAGCCCTATTCACTCGCTCCTAAATCTAGCCACGATAGCGTCAACAGTACTCGTGATCATAACGTGGTGCGCCATCTGTTGCATCTGGCTACTAGCTAGTGTCTCCAACTACTTCCGGGCATCCAAGATGGTGGCGACGTGTGCTCACGGCGACTGCTCTTCTCATTGAGGCAGGCGCTAGTCTCATGCTCGACGTCACTTCCGCTATTGTCGGCAATTGGCGCTCTCGTGGCAAATTTGAGAAACTAGAGTATCTGTCTTCATTTTTGGGTCGCGGTACTTGCGCAGTTAAGTATAGCAAGTGAGTTATCCCGTAACGAGGTGTTAGTTAATTATCCAAGGTTTAACATCTCTTTAACTTGTGGGTCATTGCCAACCCAGACCACTGAATTGTAATTGAGGTTGGCCCTAATGACCTATTTGTAGACATGTCATAAAGCCTTAATCCCCTCCATGGATTAAAAGTGCTCCCTCCTCACCAAACCCCCACATGAAAAGAGAATCACTGCATCCAAAAATTAAGCCTATCCTTAACGCTTTCAGCGAAGGGGCAGAGACGATGTGCTCAGGTAATGAGTTCCAAGATTGAACAACACATTCTGCAAAGGAACAATGCCGACAGAATTGTAAGTCTGGTTGTGAGACACTGCAGGTTTAAACAATGTTAAATTATTACTAATGAAAAGAGAAGGCGTGGTGTCAAGGCATCCAGACAGAATTTGTTAAGCGAGAATAAAATCTCCTCCATAGAACCTGCAGGACTTTAAGAGCTAGTTTAAGCTTTTAGAAACTTTAACTATACTTAATTTAGGTGGTATAGCGGGTGGTGCTACTTTGTTAGTTGTTGTTGACAGTTCTCGAGTTTAGCGAGACTTAATAAGAAACAAGGTCGGCCTGGGTGGAAACAAAAATCCAATCCAGGCCTAACGAAAGTCTTATACAACAAATAACAGTGAAAAGGAAGGTATCAAGAGAAATGAACTTTTTAAGAACATAGAATGTTACAGGAAAGGATTTGCGAATCATAAAGTCGGCATGTTGTTCAATCTTAATTCAGTTGTCAATAATAATGCTGAATCCAAATCCATTATAAGCCAGTAACTAAACGGAAGGCCACACAGACTACATTAGCCATAAATAAATACGGATTCAAGCCTATTTCAGTTGCCTTTTTGACTTATATGTCAGAGGGAATTGAACCTGAGCGAGAATTGAACCGTCGACCTTTTCTATTGAACCTTTTCAACTGAACCCGCGAATTGAAACCAAAGGCTGACTGCCTACTGTTCAGCCATACTAACACAGCCAGCCTGGAAAGCGCTTTTTTAAATCTGCTTAATATTTCGCAAACCACCTGTGTTTGTTTCATCATTTCGTTCCAGAGTTATCGAAAATTCGAGTTGTAAAAGCTACTGACCACGGAGAGCTAAACCAAAACGCAATACAGGTATCAGCACATACTTTTATTGCAGATTCTGGTCCGACACTGATAACGTCAATAGATACTGACACTAGTATAAATACTGGTACACACTGATGCTAGTAAGAATATTTTTGTGCGAGTACGAGATTAGGACTCGTGTTTTCATTCTGCAACTACCTCACTCACTATGTTTGAAAGTCTCAAATGAACGAAATCTACAATTAGTTTTTGTAATGCAAAATTAATGCAGGGGTTCCTACTTTTTCCTTATTTCCTACTTTTTCTTTCTAATTCCTTATTTTCCTACTTTTTTCCTGTTTTCAAATGTACAGTTCCCTACTTTTTTCAGCTATGTTTATTTTGTTTGTAAATTTAAGTGTAAATTAATAAAAATAACGTATCCTATTTGAGTTCAATACGTAAGGCACGAACCTCATTGGCGTACTCGGTCCCTGACTTGTTTTCAACGTAACGAGGCTTTCTGTGCGTGCGCTTTGAAAAGTATCACTTCCGGTTTCTTATCTTGCGTGACGGTTTCGTTTTCACAAGTCTCCCGTTAACGTCCAAGCATAAATTGTTGGATAAGTGCTTAGCCTAAGTGCTTATATTTCCACTGTTTAAATTTAGTACTAGCTGTTTGTAATTTCGTTTCTCTGTATAATTAATGAATGAGTATTAAAAACTTTAACTGTATTACGTCTGCGCGTTGAGCTTGATGAGCCAGCTCTGAACGAATGGTTTCGTCACACATTTGGTTATTTCCAGTTTGTAGAGTACTACAGCGTCGACAACGAGAAAGTAATTCGGAAAGTTAATGAGCTAAAATGGCGTGCAGCAGCTTTTCATTACTGCTAATAAAATAAAAATGTATCACTGCCGTTGGGTACGCTATGGTGGACACTGCCGCTGCCCTTTTTTTCATTAAATCATTACGGGTCGAAATTAATCATGTTAATCTTGGGTCCTACAACAAAAATTTAATTCGTACTTTCGCGAAATAGTGACCGATTTTACAGTAACATTCCAATAGACCTGCATTTTAACCAGTAGTGTGCACAGACCATCGAGTGGGTAGGGGCAACGTTTGTAAAAGGGCACGCTGAGGTGTTGTTTCTGGAGACCTTTTTTTTTTTGCTCGTCAGTTTTTTTTTTACCCTTTTTTAAGCTTGTCTCTTTTTTTTTTTTTTTACCATTTTATGCACCTTTATACCCCTTTTCTGGCCTTCTTTTTGCTCTTTCTAGGCCTGTAGGCCCTTTCTCTGGTTGCAGTACCAGTGTTTATCGGGTCAGAACACCAAAATACATTTTTTTTTTACAAAAAGAGTAAAGAGGCCATTTTTTCGAAAAGAGCAGGGGCTATCCCCCCCCCCCCGGTGCACGCCAGTGGTTTTAACCAGCTCGAAACGAGCTTTCCTATGGCTTAGGGCCTTAGGCCCTACACTTCAAGACTACCTCAAACGACTTTGGAGTTCGGCTATAATTATCATATGTGAGATGAGGATGAAAAACTAGTGTAGTAGCGATAATCTGTTTTTTACTCCTTCTTACATCCTCCCCTCCCCATCCCAACAGCTATACTGTTAAAATAGTAGAGATTCAGTCTTGCTGAAGAGAATGTTTATATTTTTCACGTCTCGGTGTAGATTTTTACGATATTGCTGGCAGGTTGCGTAGGCTTTTTTTTTTAGAACAAGTTACAAATCTTTTACAATGGTCAGAAAAAAAGTGTAGGCCTACTAAAAAATTATTGTCTCAAATAATACGAACAAGTCAGACTTGTCTGGCGGTGGTTCCCTGCCTCCCCCCCCCCCCCAAAAAAAAAAAAACCAGACCCATCGCTGTCGTTCTCGAAGAGCTACTTTTTTCCAGCTGCTGCCATGGGATCAAGTTTAAAGAGATTTTTGTTAAATTGACTTTGGTATCCTAGATTTAAGAATGCTCTTGAAACGAGTAAGCTTTTATCACATTTACTGTTATTAAGCCCTGATATTATACCGAGGGGTTCCTTATTTTTACCTACTTCTTAGTGAAATATTCCTTATTTTTCCTTATTTATGACTTACAAAATTCCTTATTTCCTACTTTTCCCCCCCTAAAACCTGCTACGACCCATGTTAATGTTTCAAAACAAAATTTCTGCTTGTAAGAAATTTTGTACAGTAGATTCGAAACATAAGGCTGTTGACCGTTTACGAGGACTGTCAGTGTGGCAAAGCAAAGCGATTTCAGCTTTAATGCAAAGACCTGCTTATGAATAATTAATTTTTGACGTTATAAACATGCCGTTATACCATAATCCTCTTCGGTTTCGAATGCTTGGCGGTTCTGACTCGGGGATTAGGGGCTACACCGAACTACGCTTATTTCCGATTCGCTTTTAAATTTCAAAAATACCCCATTTAACACTTTAAGCCCATGGGCAAATACACCATAACTGATTTCAACTTGACCTATACGGCAATTATAAATCATATATTGGCTTTTCACATAACTCGTTCCGGATTCTGCGAAAATGTTGTATCGTCAAGTGTTACGTCGATGAGCAAATGTTCAAATAAATACATAAATAAAGATATTTGTAAATAAATAAAATGGGAATTGCCAATGCCCACGTCCGTAAATGACGCACGAGCTTTGTTGCTCACGTGGAGGAACGTGGTGCAAGCAGTTTCAAAACCACGTTGAGTTTGCTTCCCACCAAAACCAGAAAGGAAAAAGAATCTGAAACTCGGAGGTCAGATATCAAAACACAAAAGTACAGGCATTCTGTCCGTCGTCGAAAGACTGAAGGCGAATTCTCACCAGACTTTCCGATTTTGATTTCAAAATCTGCATCGGAAAGGAAAAATTGTATTTCTGTAAAAAAACAACAGCATTATTCCCACCGCCGAAAACAATCCTTAGTGGCATCCAATCATACAACACGATTAAAAATCCATGGTTGTTATGAAAGAAACTGGCCACATTGTTGAGTATGTGGTGGAGTCGCAGGTGTACTTCTGTAGTTGGCCACTTCGCTGTCAATATTCATGTGAACGCCCGTATGTATATGGTAGAATTAGAAAACAAAAACGAGCTCGTTTGATATTTAAGGTAAGGTTTAACTCATCTGCAGTCAAAACAGCAAATAAATTTTCCTGTAAGGTTTCACAGACTGTTCCTGTGCTGTTTAGTCCTTGTGAAACCTTACTGCTGTATTCACATGTTTTTACAGTTTTTACTTTAAAACACAATAGGTTCGATTGGTTCATTATACTTGGCTTAACGACATCGCTGAAAAAACATAAAAAACATAATTTTAGTATGCTTAGTACAGAGCTACAGATTAGTAATTCAGGGTTCGTGCGACTCCTTGAAAACGTGGAAATGTCGTTGAAAATAAAAATGAAATACCAGTCTTGAAGTCTTGAACATGAAATCTTGAAAAGTGGTGTATGTATCAATAGGATGAACGGAAAGGTGGTGACTTGACTAGAATAATGCTGAAAAATTTAGCCCCGAAAGTAGGCGAGTGTGTAGCCTATATTATACACTATATTATTCTTACTATAATTTTGAAAGTTGAGATATGGTTTTAATTTTATTTACGTGTCTAATGGTTGAATACACCAATAAGGTTTCAGGTGGACTAAACAGTACAGAAACACTGCGGTATGTGAAACCTTACAGGAAAGTTTATTTGTGCTACTTTGCTGTTTTGGCTTCGAATCAGTTAAACCTTACCTTAAACATCAAACGAAATCGTTTTTGTTTTCTAATTCGTGATACTTTGACATACCAAGTTGGTTTTCTTTACTCGCTTCGCTCGCTTATTCAGTGCAAGCCTTTCTTTTGGAAGTTGGTTTTTCCGCAGCTGTCTATCAGCGGCTTTGTCCGTTATTTGTAATCATATCAAAAACCAAAACTGGTAAAAGGTGCTGCCAAGTTCCGAATGGTTCGGCCCTTCAAAGAAATGATGTATAAACACACCAAAACATTCGCCAAGTTAATCGCACCGCTTAATAATTCGAAGGTGTAATGAAAACTAGAACTTTCGGTAGCAATGTTCAAGTTTTCATTTAACGTCCAAAGTATTATTCGGTGCGATTAAGTTGGCGAATGTTTTGGTGTGTTGATATAACCCCTTTGAAGGGCCGTACCATTCGGACTTGGCGGCCCCTTTTACCAATTTTGGTTTTTGATATGATATCACTCCTTTTTTTTATTGTGTATTGACTCAACTCCACTACCGTGCAGATGAGTAATAAAGTGCCACGTCAACAAGAAATTGGTTTTCAACAATTTGCTACTACCTTTTGCCTATAGGCCGAACAATTCTCAACTTAGTGACCTCTTTATTGGCTTTTGGTTTGGTTTTAATTTTGTTGTAATTTGTTGTATTTAGTTAGTTTTGGTGTGTTGATATCACTCCTTTGAAGGGCCGAACCACTCTCAACTTGGTAGCATCCTTACCAGTTTTTGGCTTTGTTTATTTTGCTTTGTTTTTACACTTGGTTTATTTTCCGTGAATTGGACGTGAATACAATTTCTTTGCAACGTTGTTTAGATTTATTGAGATACACTAGTGTGTGTCTAGTGATGTACGTCAGTATACACGTTCTCATTTTCGGAACTTTGGCCGTCCAATGAGAGACGATACCGACAATGCTAACAATGGTTATAACAATATTTTCGTACATACGCACCCTCCCACGCCATCCCTGTTACGCCCCCAGGCTCCAAACCATAAAAGGTACGCAGTTCGTATTGTAATGCACCCATTCGTCCAATTTCATAGTTGGAAGCCTTCCCGTTATCTCGGAATCGATGAATAATCACCCTATGGGATTTAACATGGGGATGAGCGGACTAGGTAGTAACACATTTTCAACGTTATTGAGGGGCAATTTTTGCGTTGAAAGCAGCATAGCTGGCATTCAAACACGAGTTAATTTTTGTCAGGTGGGTCATTGATCTCGATTTCAACAGAATTTAAGCTTTTGTACCGCATTATTATTTTTCCCCAAGTACCTGAAATGTGCCCAACTATGCTTCAAGATATAAGACACTGACGCAATGGCGTCGCGCTACAATGGTTTACAACCTCAAAAATTGAATTGATGTGATGTTTGTTGTGATGTTTGTTGCCTAACTTGGCGCGACACACTAGCGTGTGTCTAGATATAGGATGGCAAGCCAAATGGGCAACGAACATTTTAGCTTTAAGACGGGAGAGTGACGTGAAATCATTATATAAATCAATTCGTAATAAGGATAATGATTCCTCTTCACGTGCGGGTGAATTGTTAGCTCACCAACATTGTTAGAATTTGCTTAATCTTAAGTAGGGCCTTAGGGCTTCGGGCAGATGACCAGGAGTGGTTAACGCTCGTTAAACCATTTGAAACCCTTTGAATCTTAAGTCATAGGGCAGACATAGGGCCTTA